>JACEFZ010019518.1:0-52541 GCA_014155875.1 Cepaea nemoralis
ACGAAATTCCTTGGGTGAGCCCAGTACCAGAGCGCTGTGTGTTGGCTCTGCAATTATGGAAGCCTCCTTGGATGGCGGGGAATGCCCATGGTCTGCCCCTGCCTTCCCTTGAGGGCTGACCAGGATGTCTTTGGCTGTTCTATATGGGCCAGCTAGGATGGGAGATAACACCACACAAGTGAGAGTCAAAAGTCCTAAGAAACCCCCGGGAAGGTTAACCTGGTCAACAAATGCCCACAGAAGTCGGATGTGTCGGCCTAACGGCGCAAGAACGCAGCTCTGCTGTAAACAGGCACAACGCAATCACATCCGAGAAAAAAAAAAACTCCGGATGAACGAAGAAGAAGAAGAAGAAGAACCTGTTTTGCTGTATGACTGTGAATCCTGGAATATAAATGAACAAATTTGGAAGAGATTGTGGTTCCTGAGACGAATGTTGCATATTCCTTGGACTGGCAAAGTAATGATGAATGCCTTAAAGAAGCCAACAAAACTAGAACATTATATACAACAATAAGAAAGAGACAAACAGCTTTTTTTGGTCATGTGATGAGAAGAGAGGTGCTGGAGAACATCATGACAACTGGAAAGATCGAGGGGCAGACAATGAGAAATGATGCTGGGTGGATTGAGACGGTGGCATGGAGGAATATCAACGGCAGAGTTGATCCAGAAAACCAAAGACCAAGATCTGTGGAGAGTCATGAATGCCTACGCCAGTCAGCACGGCACTTGATAATATTTCTTGGCAACAAACAAGCGTTAACTGCTGAGGCTTCAGTTTATTTTTCTTTCTAAGTATCTCCTTAGTTAGAATCAACATACAGTCTTGAATGAGGTACCAGTGGTGATCATTTATTTACAGTGACTGTCCATCTTTCTCAGTGCTGGTTTCATAAATAACAGCATTTGTTTAGTGTTGGAGTTTAGGTACATTTATTTATTCAATACTAATACTTAACTAAAATATATACTGTTGACTGACTATATAAATTTAATTAAGTATGCTCCCCTAATTAAGGAGCTTAATTAAGGAGCACTTTCATATTGCACACTGATATCCCCACAAGTATTAGTATTCAGTCTCCTGTGATAGATCACATACAGAGAATCTCAGCACAGCACGCAAAATCGATAGTACTGGCGAGGATTAAAAATAGGGTATACCGGAATCACATATTCAGTTCTGGGTGGGCTTGTTTTCTAATTGAGATATATGATGCCCAAGATAGAATCTTGAAAAGTTTGGTGGATCTGTACAAAAAGATGATTTCAGCATTTATGAAGTGGCAAAAATGTCTACAAAATCTTCTTGCAGGATAACATGGACAAAAGACGATTCTCTTCATGTGCAACATGATGCTTGTCATTAACTTGATTCTCTTCATGTGCAACATGATGCTTGTGATTAACTTGATTCTCTTCATGTGCAACATGATGCTTGTCATTAACTTGATTCTCTTCATGTGCAACATGATGCTTGTGATTAACTTGATTCTCTTCATGTGCAACATGATGCTTGTCATTAACTTGATTCTCTTCATGTGCAACATGATGCTTGTGATTAACTTGATTCTCTTCATGTGCAACATGATGCTTGTGATTAACTTGATTCTCTTCATGTGCAACATGATGCTTGTGATTAACTTTCAAGGATGGTTCAACCCCTGCACTGGACAGCTGGACTAAAATGTTGACCTGTCATCCTTGACTTGGGGACGTCAATTATAAGTACCTCTGAAATTGCAGTGGGTTCACCTGATGGCGAGGGATACTGTTAATAGGGAAAGCTAATCCACACGCAAAATTTAATCCATCACTTCTATAAATAATGTGTATTTACTACCCTTGAGTTCAAAGCTAGCGAGCGCAAATTAAAAAAAAAAAAAAAAAACTTTCAATGCATTCCACTAAAAACTACAAGATTGTCATAAACCGAAAGGCAGTGACGTTCATACAAGAGGCACCGTTACAGATATAGACAAATTTCAAGCGAATGAAAGAAAAAGACTTCAATAAATTTAATTGCTTTTATTAGAGACATTAACATAAGAGGTCGGAGTGCAAACAAGGAAGAAGAAGATTCAGTTTGGTATGCTTAAGCTGTAACTTTTTTCCAGTACCATATAGTGGTATGTACGCATCTCCAAACAGTGATAAATAAACTAGGTCGTTATTTCTTTCTTCTTGAATATTTAGTTAAACACATTTTATTAACATTTGAACAGATGCTGACAGTGTTTGTGGACCCAGCTGTTGCACCTTTTGACAAACAGAGGGACCTCATTTTGAAAGCATGTGCAGATACCGGAGCCAGGTGTGACTTTGTACCTCAGCGTGTGGAAAGGACAGTATCTTGGCATCCGCCTGTAAATATGCAGGTGAGTGATTCGGCTTTATTTGTATACAAACATCACTCAGTTTATGCCAGGGATGTGTTTTTGAGATAACAGGAACAAATGTAATCTATCATTAGAGTCCCTTATTTAATTATGCACATTTATTTTGAAGAGAAACTTTAAAAGATGCTAGTGGTGATTGCATGAGAGCTCATGATTGTTACTCAAGTGATGATTGCAGGAGAAATAGTGATTGCAGGAGAAGTGATGATTGCAGGGGATGATGATTGTAGAAGTGGTAATTGCAGTTCAAGTGATGATTGCAGGGGATATGATGATTGTAGATGTGGTGATTGCAGTTGAAGTGATGATTGCAGGGGATATGATGATTGTAGAAGTGATGATTGAAGTTCAAGTGATGATTGCAGGGGATGTGATGATTGTAGAAGTGATTGCAGGGGATGTGATGATTGTAGAAGTGGTGATTGCAGTTGAAATGATGATTAGTTAGTTAGTTAGTCGAGGTTCCAACTTCACGGCAACGGGTCATCCCCATTATGCTCCATTCCTGTGCCAGTGAAGTGATGATTGCAAGGGATGATGATTGTAGAAGTGGTGATCGCAGTTCAAGTGATGATTGCTGGGGGTTGTGATGATTATAGAAGGAGTAATGATTGCAAGTCAAGTGATGATTGTAGAATAAATGATGATTGCAGGTCAAGTCATGATTGCACAGGAAGAAATATAACCATTGTGCTAGAAATCACATGGTCCGGGAAGGTTAACCTGGTCAACAAATGCCCGCAGAAGTCGGATGTGTCGGCCTAACGGCGCAAGAACGCAGCTCTGCTGTAAACAGGCACAGCGCAATCACGTCCGGAAAAAAAAAACTCCGGATGAACGAAGAAGAAGAAGAAGAAATCACATGGTTAGGTTTCCAAATTTTGCATCTACTTTTCAGTGTTGGAGAATTTAAAACTGAGAAATCAAGGGTCACATGTTCTGTGGTCTTCATTGTTGATGACATCCACATCTTGTTGTCCTTTTATTCTGCACAGATACCAATGGATGAATGTTCAGGAAAAGTTAGTTATTTGCATGTGCCATAGACCTGGGTCAGGCTATGGGTTACTGAGTATGGGTAGCTTAGAGTCTTGCACAGTCCCGTGACAAGACGTGAACAGCGAGAGGATTGTAAGACACACTTTGCACAGCATTGGTTACAAAAGCATGAAAAGTGTGCAAGACGTTTTGATGCAAGCGCAAAACATCACCGTAGATCATTTAGACTCGAGCAGCGTCAACGTCGGACATAGTTCTTGTGACTAGAGCAAGGCTAAAATAATGCTCATGTAGAATAGAATGTGTAGATATTGTTAGGTATATTTGTGACTTTTCTGTGGAGCAACTGGTTGTGTTATCGACATGTCAAGTGTAGAGTCGTAGTAAAGTAGACTGAAAAAAACCATCCCGTGTCGTGTTGTGCAAGTTTGGTTTCAGTGGTTATGACTTTCGCCTGTATAAGATGGAAAGGCTCAATGGTCATCCCTTCTGCTACATGGCAGCATGTCCTTTCACAGGGTGTTGCAGTCAGTCCCAGCATTATTGGTGTTTTTGTTCTTTACATGTCAATTTTATGTTCAGTAAATGAGGACGGGGCTTTTTTGTGTGTCTTTTTGTGATTTCTTTGCATGTTTATGTTCAGTAGTTTGCCATTAGTTTCTGAAAGATCAGCACTAATACCATTGTATGAAAACCAGTGCAAGATGTTCTGCTTCCAAATCAGCCGCAGTTGTGTTTCAAATATGGGATTGTGAATTCTGGGCAATAAAGCCTTGTAAAATGGATTTGTCACAGAGGAAAAGACAAGAAAAAGAATCAGTCAACCCACCTCTTTATATAAACTTAATACACATTGAACAAGTTAATTGATATCTTTCACATTTCAAAGCCCCCAGCTTGTGAAGATATACAGAGAGAAGTGTTGGCAGTGCTGCATGCTGAGGAAGCTGTCTGTATGATCAACAGCTACGTTCTGGTAAGTGTTTGCCTGCAGCGCTCATTAACTGTGAAACTTAGCAGTGGTTATGACTATATGACGTATGAATCACATTGATGGGGGTGGGGGGAGGGTCAAACCCTCACGAAGGGAAGTCATCTGAGAGGTCAGCATGGCCGAATGTATAAGAACGCTTGTTCTTAAACATCCTGTGTGCTGATGCTGAGGTAGCCTCTTCAACCCCTACTCTGGTCAGTTGGACTAAAATGTTGACTTCTTGTCCTTGACTTGGGGACGTAAATTACAAGCACCTTTGGAGTCAGGGTGGGTTCACCTGAAGGCGAGGGGCACTGGTAATAGGGAAGGCTAATCCACATGCAAACATCAAGCTAATGCTCTAGAAGTAGTACCATATGTGTGGACTACGCTTGAGTTCAAATGAGTGAACACATAACAGTGTGGAACTCTAGTGAACACATAACAGTGTGGAACTCTAGTGAACACATAACAGTGTGGAACTCTAGTGAACACATAACAGTGTGGAACTCTACAGCTTTCCAGAGATGGCCAAATGAGTGAACACATAACAGTGTGGAACTCTACAGCTTTCCAGAGATGGCCAAATGAGTGAACACATAACAGTGTGGAACTCTACAGCTTTCCAGAGATGGCCAAATGAGTGAACACATAACAGTGTGGAACTCTACAGCTTTCCAGAGATGGCCAAATCAATCTGGTTAACACCAGTATCAGATCTGTATTGTTGTTTGTCCATCAAGAATGATGATGACCATTCATTTCATCCAGTGGGGTTGAAAGTATGGAGCCGTGAGTTCTAAGATGGCTGATAAGGCCTATTTTGGCTCGAAATGTTCTTTGACAATGTGGGCAAAGAATTCTTGACGTTCCAGGAGAAGGATCTCCTGCAGTGGTTTTTCTGTCCAGCCTTTTCTTCACAGCTCTTGCAGTCCTGGTTGCTTCGCAAGTGACTGCACCCTTAGAAATCTGTATCAGATCTGTATTAGAGTATGCTTGTCAAATCTACCTCAGAGAGTATCAAATGAAAGCTACATACATTTGTTTTCTTTGACCGAGCTTGCCGAGGGCCATAAACGTATTCTGAGAGCACTGTAAAGCAGTCTTTAAAACATGCTGTGCTGTCCTGTCAGACTGTTTGCACCTACATCCAGGACTAATTCTCATTTCGTAACTTGCCAAATAAGAAGGCATGGGGGATACTGCTCTCATTACAGCTCAGTGAAAAGACTTGTTCCTTTGTCAGTTTCCCTGTGCCATGAAAAGACTTGTTCCTTTCTCAGTTTCCCGGTGCCATGAAAAGACTTGACACGATGTCAGTTTCCTTGTGCCATAAAAAGACTTGACACCGTGACAATTTCCTTGTGCCATGAAAAGACTTGTTCCTTTGTCAGTTTCTTTGGGCCATGTATTTTCATGCCCATAAAGTGCTTAAATGTTGTGTGCCACTGTCATGCTTTGTCAGCCTCAGCCTCGTCTTCCATATGCTTTAGGGAAAATAATGCAGTGAAACTTAGCAGTGCATGTCCTGGGTTGTGATCCATACAGGGGGAGAAGGGTGGGGAGATTACGGATATACTGGAGAGGTACAAAACAAATTAAGCCTGTGTGCTCCCGGCTAAGGCGAAGCAAAGAAATAGTAACAATGCAATATACCATAAACACTGGGTAGAAGATAACAATTGGGTATAACAATTATAGGGAAAGGACAAAGGTAATGAGCATGAAACAAGCAAATAAGAACCTGATTTCCCTTTGTGAAACCTCATCAAGAGGTGGAATCATGCACCTGTTTATATGGACAATGTTGGGGGACAGTTAGAGATATTAAAATAACAATACAAAAATGAAGAGGAGGCTTATAGCGCTAGGATATTTGTGCATCTTATTTCTTGCACTCTCGGTGTGTGCTTTATCTGCAATAATTTTCTCCTTTGTCTTTATTCCATTTCTGATAATTGCCCTCCATGCAACACGTTTAACGGCGACTTGCTCCCAATGTGCATTATCAATGCCTGTATCAATCATGTCCGTCTTACACACATCTTTGTATCTAGTAGGGGCCGACCCTGAGATCTCTTACCTATCTGTAATTCACCAAAAAAGATATCCTTTGGTATTCTCCCATTATCCTTCCTCCTAATGTGTCCTATCCAAGTCGATGAAGACTGAGATGGAAAAAACCGTCACACAACCTGATCTTTTTAGTACTGGATTTCTCCAGTCTAGGTTTTCAGTGGTGCGCTTCTTTTGATCATTGGACCACAGGCTTTCTTTATCCCTTCATACATGCTTCTGATGTTTCCCCTTATCACTTGCGTTTTGAATGGACTCACATAACTTGATCCATTAGATCCAATAATATACTTTTACATTAATTTATTTTGTGTTCCTGTATGCTAAAGTGCAGTGGTAGTTGTTTTCATTGTCTTGTTTGCTTTGATAGTTGTCTGTCTTCATGCGTACTCTTGACTTCCTCAGCTGAGACAAGGACTAGAAAGTGACCACATCTCACTGACAGACTGGGTCAACTCGCTGCAGTCAGCTCTTGGTGACAAAAACCTGACTATTTTCATTGTTGGACTGCACAAATATTTCAGGTAAATTTCCTAGCTAGGTTTGAGTGTGTTTAGTTATTGTAGGTTCTTCTTCTTCTTCTTCGTTCATCCGGAGTTTTTTTTCGGACGTGATTGCGTTGTGCCTGTTTACAGCAGAGCTGCGTTCTTGCGCCGTTAGGCCGACACATCCGACTTCTGCGGGCATTTGTTGACCGGGTTAACCTTCCCGGGGGTTTCTTAGGACGTTAGACTCTCACTGTTGTGGGTGTTATCTCCCATCCCAGCTGGCCCATATAGAACAGCCAAAGGCATCCTGGTCGGCCCTCAAGGGAAGGCAGGGGCAGACCATGGGCATTCCCCGCCATCCAAGGAGGCTTCCATAATTGCAGAGCCATCACACACCGCTCTGGTACTGGGCTCACCCAAGGAATCGTCACGTCCTGCACATGGCTGCTTAGCCTCACTTCCGTATATTGGGCCTTCCGTTCACCATAGGCTGTTCTTCCAGAAGCCAGAAGAATGCAGTTTGCAGATGACATCCACACAGTGAGCTTTCGATTCGGACTTTCCACTGTAATGGATTTGCTATCCAAGCAATATTCCATTTTGTGCCACTAGGACACTTTTTCCACCTTTTTTGAAGCCCACACAGTGAGCTTTCGATTCGGACTTTCCACGTAATGGATTTGCTATCCAAGCAATATTCCATTTCATGCCTCTGGGAGGCTTGTGTAACCGACATGCCTGTGGTAATGAAGTGTGGCAGTCTAAATACTTCTTCATGTACATTTAAATGTCAACCTGAATACAGTTAAAGTAAGCTGCAGTCGACTTGAGCTTGTTGATATCTCCATAGAGCTTGTCCTCGAATGAAGCAGGTGTGGGCCAAAATATCTTTCTCTGTTCTGCATATATTGGGCACTCTTGCAGCAAATGTTTAGCTGTCATTTTACCAGTTCCACAATTACATTCATCTGTATCTCCTATCTTTAGTTTGTTGAACAAGTGGTATTTCAACCTGTTGTGTCCTGTGCGGAGTCTGAAGATTGCTACTTGTTCTCTTCGGTCGAGTTTGTAATATGCATCATCCTTCTGGTGGCCTGGATGCTCTGATTCCCATTTGGTTCTATAAGTGCTTTTTATCAACCTCTTTGCCTCATTATAGGTTATGTCTATGTCAGGCTGTGGTAGTCGTCCGCCCTCTTTTGCCAGTCTGTCAGCCTCTTCATTTCCAGGTATACTGCAATGTGATGGTATCCACTGTATTACAACTTTTTTGGATTTCTGGCATAGACCATGGAGTGCTGCTCTTAGGTCAGCTATTTCTGTGCTGTTATTGCTCTTCAGTATTGAGACAGCTGACTTTGCATCTGTAAAGATAGCTATTTGCTGTCTCTTTATTTTCCTCCATCAAGAGCATTTCTGCTGCAGTTTTCAGAGCCTCTACCTCCGCTTTGAAGTTACTTGAAAACTTTCCAGTTGCCACTGAATGTGTTTTTTTCACTCCATTTTTTAAATTTAGGAGAATTCCTCCTCCTCCATTCTCTACTTGAATTTTTGGCTGATCCATCTGTATATGCATGGGTCCAATTGCTGCTTGGGTAATGTTCTTTTATGTAGTTTAGGGTTATTTCTCTTCTTTCGGTTTCATGCTGAGTGTTCTTTTTCTCAATACCAGGAATGTTTTCTATCATCTCAGGCAGTAGCTGCTGTCTCCAAGCTGGGAACTTGTCTGCATTGTAAATGGGTTTGACTGTTGATATGTTAAGTATGGGATCTGCCCTAATCTTTCGTTTTGCAGTTTCTACAAAGTTGCTACGCTTCAGTCTTCCCTTTCCAAAACCACTAAACCTTTTATACATAGGGTGGTCTGTCAATCTTCTAAATTTTTCAGCTTGTTGCTGGGCTCTGCTATCTCTTCTATCCTGCATTGGTTGTAAACAAGTGATCTTTTCTAGTTCATTAATAGGTGTTGTCTTCAGGCTTCCAGTTATGATTCGCATTCCTTGATTTTGGACTCCTTGATTCCTTATTTTGTTAAAGTTTGACTTAGCTGCTGTTGCCCAAGCTGCAATGCCATATTCCAGTACTGGCCTCACCCGTCCAGTATATAACTTCTTGAGAACTTTCTCATCTGCTCCCCACGTTGTACCAGCAAGCTTTTTCATGATTGCCATTCTTTGCCTTGCTCTTGTTCGATTTTTCTCAACCTGTGTCTTCCATGTCAGGCGACGATCAAAGGTGACTCCTAGATAGTTTGGATTTTCTTCATGGCGCAATATTTTTCCATTCAATACCAGCTTAGGTTGCTGAGTTTTAGTTGAGAGGGAGAATACTGTGCATGTTGTTTTCTCCTCACTTATCTTCACTAGCCATGATTTTGACCAGTCCTCTAGCGCTAATAGGGCTTGCTGTATTCTGCTGTTAGCTGTACTAATATATTCTTCAGATGTCCATATGGCTAGGTCATCTGCAAAGGATGATGTGTGTACTCTGGCTGGAAAATTTTCCGTGATGTCGTTTATATATGCTAGGAATAATGTTGGTGAAAGAACTCCTCCTTGGGGGACACCTTGCTCCAACAGCATCATTTTGCTGGTTTGTCCTTGTACTTTTGTCCTGGCAGTTCTGTTCTCAAGGTAGTGGCTGATCCATTTGTACATTTTCCCACAAACATGCATTTTTTGCAGTTTTACTTTCAGTCCTTCCTTCCATACTTTATCAAATGCTTTTTCTAAATCTATCCAGACCGCTAGTGTGTTGCTTTTTCTCTTGGAAGGCATCCTCTATTTCCTGAGCTATATAGGTTATTTGATCTTCAGTGGATCTGTACTTTCTGAATCCTGCTTGGTGAGGTGTTAAGAGTTGGTTTTCTTCCAGATGCCATGTTAGCCTGCCATTGATAATGCGTTCCATTAATTTTCCTACACAGCTAAGTAGACTGATAGGTCGATAGCCATTTGGTTCTTCCAGGTCTTTTCCTTTTTTTGGGACTGGTATTAGTATAGCTTCCTTCCATGCCTGTGGGACTATTCCCCTCTTCCAGCTGTAATTTAGGACTGCTAGTAGTTTCTTTTTTGCCTTAGTGCCTAGTCCTATTAGCATTTCATTTGTGATTCCATCCTTTCCTGGTGATGTCTTCTTTTTTAGGGTATTCATTGCCTGTTCCATTTCTTCCATTGTTAGATTTGCCATCATATATTCTGCTGCTGTCTCTGTATATCTATGATGTATCTGTTTATCTTTGATTGCTTTCTTCTGTTCGGCTGTAATATCAATGTGGTTTGCACTGGCATAGTGTTCCATTAGTGCATTTGCAGCCTTTTTTCCTGTAAGCAAGGCATTTCCTTGTTTAACCCTTTACAGGGCAGACGCTTGTCCGTTTTGTAGCCCTGAATGGGCAAGATTTTTTCAGGTTCTGTAAAAATTTCGGGTCGCGTTAGTAAAAACATCACAAATACGGTGTTAGTCAACCGATTTTAGTTAAATAAACAACACAATGAAGGGAAAAGCATGCAGAATATGTTACTCACGTGATTGTTGCCGGTAATCCATATATGAACACAAATATTTACGAAATACGGCATGTTGTTTGTGATTTTCCGTCATCTATACGGCAATTTACAAACACATTTTCAGAATCATAATCCCCTTCTTTAAAGTCCGACTCACGACTGCTAATGCAAAGTAACGCTTTGCACTGATATCTAGCTCCGATTAATAATCAACTTTGTGCCCTTTAATGTCATTTAAATTGAACAGAGCGAAATCTCGGCTATCACTTGAAGAATCGCCGAAATCCATTTTGAAAAACAGCGTAAAACTCCCGAAAACTATCAAAACAAGTCCGTAAAAGTCTGTTCAAAGTCATTGTAGCACGTTTACAAATGGCGGCCACGTTGTCAAGCTATCGGCGAAAAGTGAAAGTAGCGGTCGGAAGTGTCGGAAAGCCGAGAGATCGCGTTTTTACAATGCATCAAAGACGCGATTGGCGCTACGCCTGTTTAACGCATCGACGCTATCAGGCGCTGTGCCTGTTAAAGGGTTAATTGTTATTTGTTTGTTTCTAGGTCCTTCATTGTTCATGGCTTTCACTAGTTTCCATAGTTTGTTTCCATCCCTGTCAAAATTCAGGTTTTCTGTTTTTTTCCTCCAACAATCTCTTGTTGTTTGATTTACTGTTCTTTTATATTTTGCTGAGATGGCTTTGAGAGAGATGTTCGCTTCAGTTGTTTGTTCTCTCTCTGCGGTCTTCCTAGCATCTTCAACTTTGTCCTCCAAAATTTGTAGTTCCTCAGTCCAGTATGGTTTGTAATTTTTCCTCGCTCCTCTTGGAATAGACTCAGTGGCCGCCTGTATTATTGCTCTGTTTAGACTTTCCACCATTTGCTTCATGTTGCCATATCGTGTATTTATGTTTTCACAATATTTGTCTGTTAGTATGGAAAATCTGTCCCAATCTGCTCGTTTGTAATTCCAGCGGGGCAAAGGCTTTTGCTCCTGTGGAACATACTCCATATTTATTACAAGCTTGATTGGTCTGTGGTCACTACCTGCTAATTGGTCAAGCACATGGCGATCGATTTTGTGGAGGATGTCTCCTGTGCAGAAAGCTAAGTCTGGAGTAGAAGTGGTAATCCATCTTCTGGAGTAGAAGCTCGGTGTGTCATCCGCTTTGTTGAGTAGATGGAGATTTGAGTCTATTTCCCAGTCCTCCACTTCATCTCCTCTTTTGTCAGTATCTGGGTATCCCCATCTTTCTGAGCGGCTATTAAAGTCTCCGACAACAATGCAATTTGTGTCAGTTATTTTCATGTTTGAGAGTGTAAGATCCTTATCTGCCGGGCTATACAGATTGTAAATTCTTATTTTCACGTCCTTTATCATTATATCAACACCTATAATTTCCGTTTGGTTGTCAGAGATCACAGATACTTCGCTGCAAGGTATTGTATTTCGTGTAAGTATTACAACTCCTCCTTTGTGTCCTTCACGGTCGAAACGTGTGGCCTGATATCCCTCGACTGAAAATGTGCGATTGGCGTTGAGGTGTGTCTCTTGAATGCATGCCACATCTATTCTATCTTTATGAAGACGCTGTGTTAGGGAGGCTTTCTTGTTATAAACTCCTTCGGCATTCCATTGTAGTATGTTGAGAGTCCGGGGTGTTTGGTCAATAGCTCTTAACCTACTCCTCTGTGCCTTGACTCCACAGCACAGGGGAAGGTGACCACCAGTAGTCATGGGTGGACCCCCTCGAGGCAGGGGGCCCGGCACTATCACCGCCTGATGGGACTTCACGGGATTAGCACCATAACGATTAATTTTCATCTGTGGCATCATGAAATGATAAAGTTACGTTGCACTTCTTTGTCAAGCCTGTGGCTCAGTACATCCGATTTCGACAAGCATTTGTTCGGGATGCTTTCCCTAGCCTTTGACTGTCCCCAGTCTACCTACAAGGCAGCAGGTTTGTACGTCTCTTCGTCTGGTCCCTCTCCCTTGACCTGTCCGACATGGGTGACCCTACCAGTAGCTGTGCTACCGTCGGCTTAGCTCTTGGGGTCATTGGATCGCGCAAGCCCCTCTACCTCGTCAAGGTGGACGCACGGCAGAGGGGATTGTAGGTTCAAGATAGCCTCTCAGATAAGCACAAAAACTTGGTACATCCCTGTGTACATTACACATATTAAAATCCTCGCTTTTGAAGATCGAAAACAGCAATCTTATATGCTGCTACCCAGGCTAAATTTCACAATCATAACAGCTATCCACAAGTAAATATTTATAGTGTGTATGATTGTGGTATACACACATGTTGATTTGCATCAGCGTTTGTGCACTGTGCTGAGATTCTCATTGTGCAATTTATAGGAGGAGACTGGAGTATGTATGGAGATAGTTGTGTTCTATTTTATTGTTTGTTCTCTCACTTTGATCTCAAGTATTGGACTGACTTTTGCATGTGGGTTAGGTTTCCCTATTACCAGTGTCCCTCGCCATGAGGCGAACCTCACTCCAACTTCTAAGGTACTTGTAATTTACTTCCCCAAGTCAAGGACAAGGAGTCAACATTTTAGTCCAACTGACCGGCATAGGGGTTGAACCCGCTACCTTGCCATCAGCACAATGAGTGTTTAAGAGCAAGTACTTCTATTCATTTGGCCATGGTGACCTCTCTTGTATTTGATTAAAGTGATCCTTGACACAAAACCAAAACTGGAATAGAAATTTCATAACAGTTAGTTCCCTTACAGGAAACAGCGGCAAAGCACTAACATGTTTCAACAGAGAACTTTTGCATCCATTTTATATTTATGCTGAGGTTAAAACATTTACACTGCAACCCTTGAAGACTTGTATTTTAATTGCCATTACTGCTTTATACTATGCACTACAACATCTACTAAAATCAAAGGCGCTATCTCGTAACACCAAAATCACAATATACAAAACACTGATCAGACCAGTTGTGCTGTATGGCTCTGAAACCTGGAGTACAACGAAAGGAGACGAAGCCTTGTTACAAACCTTTGAGAACAAAATTTTAAGACGCATCTTTGGACCCATTAGGGATACACAAAGTGGAGAGTGGAAAAGAAGAAGTAACAAAGACATTTATGATTTGTTTAAGTCCCCGCTAATCACTGGTATCATGAAGGCTAATAGACTACAATGGCTGGGGCATATAGAAAGAATGGAAGATAATAGGGAAACAAAACTCGCTTACACTCAGGAAATAAATGACCGTAGACCCCGAGGTAGACCAAGAAGGCGGTGGAGAGATAATATACATACAGACCTACAAGCACTTGGAATCAACGACTGGCAAGAGAAAGTCCACCAGAGAGACGAATGGAGACAGATTGTATTTGCAGCAAAGAACCTCAATGGCTCGGAATGCTGAAGAAGAAGAAGAAGATTACTGCTTTAAATCCAGAGTGCCAGTTGTGTATCTCTTTATAAGAATGGTAAGTCCAGCGTGAGGTAAATGGAGCAAGATACAGTCACAGTTTGAACATCTGGGTGGTGCTGAATTTGACTGGTCTCATTTTTGGGTGGGTGGGTGTGTCTGTTGTTCTTTTTTGTTGTTGGTTGTTTTGTTTTTTCTTCTCTAGCAGTGCTTTTAAAATTCAGCTTTGTGAAAGAATACAATGAAGCAAATAAGCAAATTCATTTATTCGTTAAAATAGTAGAAAATTATTACTTTATCTGGATGAGTACGTTTATTTGTTCTTTTCCTCCATTCTGTTGAGTTTGCAAGACTCATGCTGATTAAATATAATTGTTTCAAATACATCCATGAATATTTTAGACAGTTTGAGCTTTTAAGAAGTCTGAATCCTCAAGTTGTTCAGTTAAAACGGGCTCTTGGGACTTTTTTAAAAAGAAGATAGCTGAACACTTGCTGCAGTTATCAATTTATGGCTTTGGACCAAAAGGTAACAGGGAAACACATCACTGGATCGATCGCAGCAGCAAGATTGATTGTCTTTGTTTTAAAAAAAGGTTAACTATGATTGCAGCATTTTGTTGCCCATGTGTTACCATGGTCCATTTGGGAAACAAAGAATAGTAACACTGTAACCTTCCATGGTCCATGAGGGAAACAAGGAACAGTAACACTGTAACCTCCCATGGTCCATGAGGGTGTAGCTTAGCGCTAGCTATTTGATAGATTTCACATTTAAAGTAGCGACAATTAGACTTTCAGAACTAGAAAGACTATTCACTGCCGAAGACAAGATCAGAAGGCTCATGAATCTAGACCGTATGAAATTATCGGACCAAGAAATGATCAGGTATTCTAACAGGCTAAGGAAGGTAAGGTTGACAGCAATACTTTAAATACAGATTGCAGACCTATTTATCCTGCTACATGCGCCTGGGAAGTAAAGAAGCCCCCCAAGTCTTGCACTGTCTCACTACAAGGAGATAGACAAGACTATATAGATACAGTACAATCTTTTGCTCTGTCACTCGATAGCACTTAAGTAAACTTATAACTGAGCCGTTAGTCAGAAATTTCAAACTAGACACACGTGATTTATTTTATATAATCTTGATTTTGCTTTCTCCTATCCTATTCTTTAAAACAACTATTATTATTATTCCGAGCTAACATGCTCGGTCTTTAATCACTGTAAGATGCTAGTGATGCAAGGGTCCGATGTAGGTCCCCTGGCATAGGAAGTGGCTTGCCAGGTACTTAGCTGCTGCTCTCCTCGTCCCAAGATCGTCTGTACTAGCCACTGCTTTGCTTCTCGTGGTGCTGGTCAGGGTTGTCCACTACGATTTGTCTTTGAGGATGGCGCTGTGACTAGTGCCTGGTATATAACTAATGTTATTGACTTTCCTTCTTATTTAGTGTTTAGCACAAAAGTTTGTTGAACTGTGTTCTCCCAGAACCGATAAACTTCTACTGGCAACTCTGGGCCGTTATTTAAAAACAAATCGCAGGTTTCGTTGTGCTCTCTGGCAGATAAGTTTAGTCCTATGAATTTGTAGAATATTGTTATTAGGTTATTTGTTGGTTGGTTGCTTCTCGTGGTGAGTGTAGCAATGATGGCGTTGGTGGTGACACAACAATCTGTGGACGAGGTTCAACAAAACGAGATTGTGTGAATGATTGCTCAGGTGGTAGATTGTCTGTTTACAAATCTAACATGGCATCATAACATCCTACTCATCTTAAGATTATCTTTCCTATCAGTATACCATTGATAGTACACAGAAGAAGACCTATATATCACTCTTCTTCCACATTCCAATACTCTTATTAAGCCCTATAAGTATTAATTAAAAAGACATAAGAATTTCTCTTACAGCTCGATATAAATTTTTCAAAGGGAACTTAGCGTGGCAAGAGAATCTCAAGCATACAGAATAATTATAAAAGATCGGTATGAAATAGGAATATTCTCTCGTGAGAAAACTATCTTGATAGACTAGTAACTCCAAGATGATGACAACTCTAGAGAGGTACATGATGCTGGCCCACATGGTACATGAATGACCTTGGGCCACCCACGCTACATTGTTACTAGCCGGTTTGATAGCTGCCTTAATGCAATGTCGCCCCTTATAAGATTAACAGGGATGATCCATAGCAAAAGCAACGCTTGTTAATAAAAATTAACAATAGAAAAGTCTCACCTCAAATATGGAATTTGACACAAAAGAACTGACGGCAGTCGTGCTAACAGTTTAGGCACTGTAACCTTCCATGGTCCATGAGGCAAACAAAGAATAGTAACACTGTAACCTTCCATGGTTCATGAGGGAAACAAAGAATAGTAACACTGTAACCTTCCATGGTTCATGAGACAAACAAAGAATAGTAACACTGTAACCTTCCATGGTTCATGAGGGAAACAAGGAATAGTAACACTGTAACCTCCCATGGTCCATGAGACAAACATAGAATAGTAACACTGTAACCTTCCATGGTTCATGAGGGAAACAAGGAATAGTAACACTGTAACCTCCCATGGTCCATGAGGGAAACAAGGAATAGTAACACTGTAACCTCCCATGGTTTATGGGGGAAACAAAGAATAGTAACACTGTAACCTCCCATGGTTCATGAGACAAACAAAGAATAGTAACACTGTAACCTTCCATGGTTCATGAGGGAAACAAAGAATAGTAACACTGTAACCTCCCATGGTTTATGGGGGAAACAAAGAATAGTAACACTGTAACCTTCCATGGTCCATGAGGGAAACAAAGAATAGTAACACTGTAACCTTCCATGGTCCATGAGACAAACAAAGAATAGTAACACTGTAACCTTCCATGGTTCATGAGACAAACAAAGAATAGTAACACTGTAACCTTCCATGGTTCATGAGGGAAACAAGGAATAGTAACACTGTAACCTCCCATGGTTCATGAGACAAACAAAGAATAGCAACACTGTAACCTTCCATGGTTCATGAGGGAAACAAGGAATAGTAACACTGTAACCTTCCATGGTTCATGAGGGAAACAAGGAATAGTAACACTGTAACCTTCCATGGTTCATGAGGGAAACAACGAATAGTAACACTGTAACCTCCCATGGTTCATGAGGGAAACAAGGAATAGTAACACTAACCTTCCATGGTTCATGAGGGAAACAAGGAATAGTAACACTGTAACCTCCCATGGTTCATGAGGGAAACAAGGAATAGTAACACTAACCTTCCATGGTTCATGAGGGAAACAAGGAATAGGAACACTGTAACCTCCCATGGTTCATGAGACAAACAAAGAATAGTAACACTGTAACCTTCCATGGTTCATGAGACAAACAAGGAATAGTAACACTGTAACCTTCCATGGTTCATGAGGGAAACAAGGAATAGTAACACTGTAACCTTCCATGGTTCATGAGGGAAACAAGAATAGTAGCACATGTAACCTTCCATGGTTCATGAGGGAAACAAAGGAATAGTAACAGCTAACCTTCCATGGTTCATGAGGGAAACAAGGAATAGTAACACTGTAACCTTCCATGTTTCATGAGGGAAACAAGGAATAGTAACACTGTAACCTCCCATGGTTCATGAGGGAAACAAGGAATAGTAACACTGTAACCTCCCATGGTTCATGAGGGAAACAAGGAATAGTAACACTGTAACCTTCCAAGGTCCATGAGACAAAGAAAGAATAGTAACACTGTAACCTCCCATGGTTCATGAGGGAAACAAAGAATAGTAACACTGTAACCTTCCATGGTCCATGAGACAAACAAAGAATAGTAACACAGTAACCTTCCATGGTTCATGAGGGAAACAAAGAATAGTAGCACAGTAACCTTCCATGGTTCATGAGACAAACAAAGAATAGTAACACTGTAACCTCCCATGGTTCATGAGACAAACAAAGAATAGTAACACTGTAACCTTCCATGGTTCATGAGGGAAACAAAGAATAGTAGCACAGTAACCTTCCATGGTTCATGAGGGAAACAAGGAATAGTAACACAGTAACCTTCCATGGTTCATGAGACAAACAAAGAATAGTAACACTGTAACCTTCCATGGTTCATGAGGGAAACAAAGAATAGTAGCACAGTAACCTCCCATGGTTCATGAGGGAAACAAAGAATAGTAGCACAGTAACCTTCCATGGTCCATGAGGGAAACAAAGAATAGTAGCACAGTAACCTTCCATGGTTCATGAGGGAAACAAGGAATAGTAACACTGTAACATTCCAAGGTCCATGAGACAAACAAAGAATAGTAACACTGTAACCTTCCATGGTTCATGAGGGAAACAAAAAATAGTAGCACAGTAACCTTCCATGGTTCATGAGGGAAACAAAGAATAGTAGCACAGTAACCTTCTATGCATGTCGTAGGAGGCGACTAAGGAGGGTTGGAGTGAGATTGACTACCTCCCTCATCCTGTAGAAAACTTAAGCTGCAGAATCCAACCAATCATGGACAAGTTTACAAAAGGCTTGGCATGAGTTGGTTGAGTGCCTATGTTGCATTGGGAGATAAAGGGCAGAAGAGGAAGAGAACAGCAGTTTATAACATTACTGGTGCCTGCCAGGGTGGTTCTGTTGAGGTCAGAGGGTAAAACATTGCTTGTACATAGCCTGATAAATGTACAGACCAAAATTACTAATTCTTTGTTTGGCCAGGATTTTTTAAACTTACATCCAAATGTGGGATACAAGTATCCTAACTGCTCAGCCATCCTCTGCCATGATTAATGTGATCATCCTTCCACAGCTGTGCACTAACCATCTACATGTTCCATGGTTACACCTACTCATGTACCATTCATTCATATTTATTTTGTTGCCAGTAACCACAAATCTGCTGCCAAACAGAAACACAGAGAAGCTGTAACAGGAAAACCTGCAAGAAGGAAAAATAAAAACATCCTAACTGCTCCAGAAATAACCACACTCAATGCGGAAGAAGTCAGTACATCATGAGTTGTTTTAGAACATATGTTATTACATTTTATTCTCTTCCCATGTGGTGTTTGTGTTTCTTTCACTTGTTTTTCTTCAGCTTGTTCAGTGTGTTTCTGGCTGGTAGAAACCACATGTCTTGGCTGTGTGCCCTCTCCACATGCATATATATTTGTCCAGTGTTTATGTTATTATGCTGAAGATATTGCAGTCTGTTGGTAATATAGGCTGGTTGTACACCGCTGCTGGGGTACAGCAGCGTTGCCAGTCACACCCACCCTCTTAGCTTTTTTTTCAGTATGTCTCTGGCTGGTTTGCCCTCTCCATGTGTACATATATCTGTCAAATGTTTATGTTTTTAAGACAAAGATATTTCAGTCCATTGGTAATATAGGCTGGTTGTACACCACTGCTGGGGTACAGCAGCATCGCCAGTCACTCACGCTCTTCAGCTTCTTACAATGTTGCATGTCCATGCAGGATGTTGCCATTAACTCTGGGTTTATTGTCTAGGCAATTTAATGTTCAGTAGTTCGCCATCGCTCTATGAATGAGACGTCAATGTTTAAGTCCAACTTTATGCCGGTGTAGGGACTGAGTCAATGTGTACTGGAAATAAGTTTAAGAGCGAATGCTCTTATCCTCTCTCATGCTTAGACCCTCTCCCCCCCCCCCTCTCCCCCCCAAAATAGAATTATGTAGATGATGTGGTGCTTTGGTTGGAAGTAGATTGGAAGACTGTCTTCCAGGGGATTGCAGACCAATGGCCAGCTAGTTATCTCCTCTGTTTAACCATGCTTTATGAGACATAACACTATTTTAAAAACCATTCTAGAGGGTAAGGTTGAAGGCAAGCAAGCAAGAGGTAGACAATAATACAGATGGGGAGAGACATAAAGAGATGGATGAACAGCAGTCAGACAGAATGTTCATTCAAGACAAAGACAGACAGTGTTGGAGATCCATTGCAGCCAGCCTTCATTGTGGTGATGGCACCTGATTGATGGTGATGACAGACCCTCTATGTTCTATGTGTGTCTGGGTATTACCTAAGAATCATCATTGGAACTATGGAAATTGTGCTCCTCTGTCAGCACTTTCAGAAGAGGCTGGTAGGATATGTGGATGTAGACAGGGGGAGAGGAGGTAGGAGGAAAGAAAGAGAACAGCTAAAAAGAAGAATATTCTCCATTACGGCTGTTGGAATTGATGTGGATCTGGTCACAATAAACGCAGACGAGGAAGGGTCTCTGACGTGTACCACAACTAAACTACCACCAATCAGCATCCATAACCTCCTACTGCTGCTGAGAGTGACTGAACACTTACGGGCATGTCCCTCAAGCGGTAATGTCAGTTCCTCAGTTCATTTCTTAAGCCATGTTTCTATGAAATTGTGTGTGATTATTGACTGTATCCCTTCATCACATATTCACAATGACATTTTTCCTCACGTTACTCAAAGAAGCTCTGCTACAAGAGCAAGAGGACGTCGTAGACGAAAATGGATTGACGACATCAAAGACATTGTACAATCACACAATCCAGTGCTACCCATTGGGCGCTGGAATGCAAACTATTCCTCTCCAAGATTCTTGATGGCAAAAGTGGAAGATGATGATGATGATGATGATGAACCATGAAATGTTACATGCCTGTGCTAGGCACTCAGTAAACGTATAAGAAAGTTGTTGTACATAAAAATGACATTTTGTTGTTTATCCAGGCGTTTGTGGAGGTGCAACTGTTTACAGGCTGTGTGATCCAGCAAGTAGACACGGATGAGGAACTGGCCCAGCAGATTAAGCTGTTCACTAAATCAGTGATTGAGAAACCCAACAAGTCAGTACCACTGTGTCAACTTCAGTGTGTCCATGCTTAGATTATGCCAAGGCCCAGCACTTCACTCACCAACACTTTATCACCCATGGAAACTTTTTCTTCTCCTGCCTTTCATTTCCCAAGGATCATAGGCCCTCAACTGTGTAGACTTGTCCATGGCTGTTTGGCTTTTGTAGCCGACCCCTGTGTAGACTTGTTCATGGCTGTTTGGCTTTTGTAGCTAAGTTTTCTATGGGCTGAGGTGGCCAGTCTTGACCTGACCCTCCTTAGTTACCATTCTTATCTCCCCTTATGCCATGTCATTTCTGTTAGTGTTACTATTCTTGTCTCCCTTTATGACTTGTCTGGTATGTTACACTGTTACGATTCTTGTCTCCCCTTATGACTTGTCAGGTATGTTACAGTGTTACTATTCTTGTCTTCCCTTATGATATGTACAGTGTTACTACAAGGGTAAGTTAATAAGTCACAAATGGTTGCAGAAAAATAACTAAATATGATAACAACTTGAAACCTGTTTATTTGTATACATACATTGTCCCTTTATTTCTCAACATGATTTCCACCAACATTGATGCACTTATCCCATTGTTTTATCACTTCTCCCAAACCGACTGCATAGATTTGCGTGCCCTGTTCTCATTTTCCTGCCATCCGACAGAACTGTGTGACTTACTTATTGACTCACCTTCATAACGTTTTCTACCAAACTATGCACCGCTTTAATGGAAATCACTAGGGGCTAAGTCCACTGAAAACCCACCTTGGCGGGAGACATTTCGCAAATGACGCCAAAGTTGAATGTGAGGTGAAAACGTGATTTAGAAAACAGAGCACGCAGTTCTATGCAGCCGATTTGAGAGAACTGATAAAACTATGGGATAGGTTCATCAATGTTGGTGGAAATTATGTTGAGAAATAAAGGGACAATGTATTTATACAATATAAACTGGTTTCAAGTTGTTATCATATTTAGTTATTTTTCTACAGCCATTTGTGACTTACTTAGTAACTGACTCTCGTATTCTTTTCTCCCCTCACGGCATGTAAGGTAGGTGACAGTGTTACTATTCTTGTCTCCCCTAATGGGTCCAGGTAAGACACAGATAACCACTGGACTGCCTTTACTGTATAGTTTGAGGTAGGAGCTGTGGTGTAGTGGTAGCGTATTGGCCTCCCAACACAGCTGCTCTTCACTTGATACACAGTAGTGGCGTGGTTGCATTGTTTCCATTCTGTACAGTTTCAATTCTATCTAGCACCATAATTTTGGTACCAGACTTTAGAAAAATTGTAGTTCTGATCATATTGCCCCCTTGTGATGTTTGGTCATAGAAAGGTAAACAGAAAAACCAATGAGCAAGTCCTACAAGAAGCGACTAAAACCATAAACTAATTAGAGAAATCAGTCATAGACAGTCAACATTTTTGGACACGTTATGAGAAGAAATAAACTGGAGAACTTGGTGACCATTGGCAAGATTGAGGGGAAAATAACAAGGGGAAGGTAGAGAGGTAAATACCTGGATGGCTTGACCACATGGCATAATCAAGACAGGAACACAGAGCTGATCTACGACTCTGGTGATCGTGTGAAATGGCAAAACATGGCCGCTTACACTGGCATGGCACATGATGATGATTGGCTTGTGTGCAGGAAACAGAAGCAACAAAGTATACCACTAGCAGAAAAAAATAAACTAATGCAATGAACCTAAGACAGTGGATTACAGGTAGATAGCTCTATACAGATAGATAACTCTAGGGAACTACACTGCAGGATTAAGCCCCTGACACTGAGGTAAAATATGTTTCCGGTTAGTGAAACGTTGTAAGTTCAAGAACATAAGCAGCAAACATATTTCACCTACACAATATGGAATATTGATTGCATGTCCTTTAAAGGATGTCTCAGCATTTTTTTTTTATGTTTGTGATCTCTAGACAAGTTTACATTCATTAGTTTGCCTCTGCTTTCTGAACGACCAGCAATCATACCATTGTATGAAAACCAACGCAAGGCGGTCTGCTGCCAAATCGCCTGTAGCTGTATTTTGAACACTATGCAGGATTACAAATTTCCACAGAGCCGGCATATGGAATAGAGGAATATAATATTACATACGACAAAAGAGAAGATGGAAGCACTTTATACAAATAAAAATTGTTCAAAAGACACAAACAAAGAAATAAAACATCGGTTATCAGAAATTATAATAGACACTATAACCCAGGGCTGCATGATATCACCTTTCTAGATTAAAAAGTGTGACTTGACTTGTGATAACCACAGACAATAATGGACGTCCGGTGGCTTAGATTCAACACCCCTCGAATACTTTTTGGTCTATGATAATATGTGGCTGTAAAACCTTATGCCTAAAATGCCTCAAGTGTACAAAAAGGGTGTTTAAAAAATCCAAGACAATGTATGTGTAATTATGTCGACAGGCTACTATTCTTCCATGGCCCAGGGTAGGAAAGGGAAGACTACAAATAAAATAACCATCATTAAGCAAATTACTTTGCCCAGTTTTATCTGTCCTGTGGTCCAGTGAGTCTAATTTTCATAAGCATGAGGCAGATTTGTTGCCATGCAACCTGTCAGGTAGTCTGATCCCTGGACCTTTGACCTGGTCCAACTTAAGACCCTATGAGCTGCTACTCTTGCACCGACATAGCTGTTGGGGTTGTGGGAATAGGCAAGTTCCTCTACCGATATGATAAAGTCAAATCCTGTAGCAAACGGGAAAACCTTTAGTGTTGGTAAAATCTTCAGTTGTGAGCAATGTGTGATAGGTTCTTCCTTTTGAAAACTCAGAAACAGGGAATAAAACAGCCAAGACACGGGCAGATATTGCAATGATGAGGTCCTGAATCTTGATATATTAACAATGGCAGCTTGCTCAGAAAGACAAGGCAGAGATGCAGGACTGATTAAATCCTGCTACTTCTTTGTTGTTCTGTTGAGGAGAGTCATGTCAGAAGTTGAAGATCAGATGGAGCATGTATGGGAACGTCCCAAGTGCAGTGATGCCAGTTCTTGACTCAACTCATGTCGGAGGTCGCTGTAACGTGCATCTATATCAGGTTTTTCCCCTCTCTTGATGGTTTCAGTCAAAGATGACAGGCTGTATCTGACTACGGGTAGGTTGTTTTTCTTCTAACAATTTTGCCAGAGCAGTCAACTTACAGCCTACTATCTGCAATTTTCAACTACTGTGGATTTGTAATGTCCACAACTTAAACATAGGACTTCTTGTTTCTGCCCTTATCCCAGAAGGTTAAATATCCAATGTCACCGCCCAAATGATCTTCATGATGTCTTAATTTGTTTTTTCTAAACAAATTTCCCATCCGTACATTTGGAATTTTTGGTTTTGTTTTTGGTCATTACTGTCTAAAGTACCTTGCAGTGTAGGACAGGAAAATCTTGAGCCTGGGGAATTAAGGTCCCTGACTAGTGCAGTTGCCACGAACTGTGCAGGTTAGGGTTTTCTTTTTGCCCCTGACAGAAAAACATCCATCACCTTACCGAGGATTTGAACCTGGGTTCCTCATATTTGGAATGAACCAGGTAATTTCTGGGCCAGAGACAAACACAAAAACCTTTCAGCCACAACTCCCCCACTCTAGATGGTTCTGCTGAACCTGATGCCAACAGACAAAACTGGATGGAGGACAGATGCAACAACTGGACCAAATGTTTCAAACCACTTCATTTATGTGCAGGTAACTCTAACTGATTTTTGTTTCAGGAAAGACCGTTTTGACAACATATTCTCCTTCTTGGAAGAGGGAACTTCCGGTCTGAGTGTCAGCAAGCAAGGTCAGGGTCTGCGGAACGTGTGGAAGCATCAGCTCATGCAGTTCAAGAATGTGGGTGCAGACATGGCTGATGCAGTGGTCAGTGTGTATCCGTCTCCATCGTTGCTGTATCAGGTTGGTACACAGTTTATAATTATCATTTATATAACTATCATCAAAGTATCAATCATCTGTATAACCATCATTTATATAACTACCATGTATATAACCATCATTTATATAACTCATGAATGTATCCATCATCTAAATAATCATCATTTATATGACTATCATTTATATAACTATCATCTAAATAACCATCATGTTATTAAGCTAACAAGCTAACCATCATTTATATAACTATCATCAATGTATCCATCATCTATATAACCATCATTTATATAACCATCATTTATATAACTATCGTCAATGTAACCATCCAAATAACCAGAAAAGTTTTACAACCTTATGTTACAGAAAATGTTTATCACCTTATAGAAAATGTTCATCACATGTGTTAGAAAATGAACAGAGCCTTTTATAAACAATGTTTATGATTTCCAGCAGTTGTCAAGCTATTCATTGTTTATTTTAAAATGTTTTTGCTATTTTATCTTGTGTTACAGGCTTGTAAATCTGACTCTTCAGTCAAGGAAACAGAAAAGTTGCTGAGTGATATCAACGTATGTATCAAACACAAAAACCCTGGGGCACAGTTGTCTATGATTCTATGATAATTTACAAAAGACTGTAGAACTGTTTGTTAGAACTGATGCTTTTGTGTAACCACACCATGCACAAATGCATGCTGAAGTTACTGACCTTTGAGGTGTGATGCTCTCTCCTTGAGAGAGGAATGAAGAAGAGAACTGATTTTATGTTGAAACATTGAAAAATTATAATAAGAAAATGGTAATCATAGATCAAATAACTGTATTTATTAATTGCATCAGGTAGCTGTATGAATAAGAAATGTAGAGTGTCTAGAACAGTTACTGATCAACTCCTCTCTATCCAGATCTTTGGTTTGGTTGATTCTCTATCCAGATCTTTGGTTTGGTTGATTCTCTATCCAGATCTTTGGTTTGGTTGATGTCATTATTGGTCATTGATTGAGTTTGATCTCATCAGATGTCCTGGCTACTTGTTTCTTTGCTTGCTGGCTTTGAACCCAAACATGTGCTACTACTTCTAGTGTACTGGACTGATGTTTGCTTGTGGATTAGCTTTCTCTATTACCAGTGACCAACGCCATCAGACGAACACTCCAACATCTGAGGTACTTGTAATTTACATCCCCAAGTCAAGGACGAGAACTCAAAATTAAAATCCAACTGACCGTTGTATGGGTTGAATCTGCTACTTCAGCATCAGTACACAGGAAATTTAAGAGCAGGTGCTATCCATTCGGTCATAGTAACCTCCACTTTATTTCTGGTTAAATTTAATGTATAACATTGTACATATCGTATCTCTGATGTCCTCATTTCACATTCTGCCTCTGCAAATCCCATTAGTCATTCTCAAGCATTTCATCTCACATGTTGTCTCTAGTAGGATGTTGATCATAATCATCATCATCATCATCATCATTATCATCTAGTGCCTTGTCAACTGGCATGGACGATCATGTTTCTCCACATCTTGCAACTTCCCACCAGAGTGTATCAGTTCGTGGGCTGTCAAACATCTCACATTGTCTTCCTCTATCTCTCTTTCCATAAATAAGTGCAGTTGTCATAAAATCCAGTTCTTCTCTTGTTATAATGTGGCCAAATTAGGTCAGCATGGCTGAATTGATAAGTGTGCTCGTTCTTAAACATCCAGTGTGCTGATGCCGATGTAACGGGTTCAACCCCTAAACAGGTCAGTTGAACTAAAATGTTGACTTCCTGTCCTTGGCTTGGAGATGTAAATTACAAGTACCTCTGAAGTCTATATAACCACATCTCTGAGAGCTCTCCAGAGTGTTTTGCTTGTTTACTAACTGTCCATGATTCACAGCCGTATATTAAAACTGGTTTTATGTAATATGCCAGAATTCTGTTTCTAACCCTCCATTGGCAGGGATGTATTACCCATTTGATGTTATCCTTGTGGTTTGATAACTTTCATTTCTATACTTGCCCAAATCTGTACCACTGACTTAAATTGTACATTTAAGCACAACTGTTTCTTTGATACCATAGTTACTTCTGTCTTCCTATTATTCAAGCTCAGGCCCAATTTTTCCCTTTCTACAGTCACCATATATATCATTTTATGTAATTCCTTCTGACATGTTGCTGTCAAGAACATCAGCATAATATAAGTTATTTACATCATAACCACCAACCTCAATGTCCAGCATATGTTCTATAGACCACACTAAATGCTCTCCCTGCATAATGACAACAAATCAGGGAATGTACACATCCCTGTTTGACACCTTTCTTTATGCACCAAAATGTTTCTCATGTGTTGTTGATTCTTATAGCTGCTAAGATATATTCTTTATTATTTGCATCTTGTGCCACTTACTGTAGTATATTGAAAGGCAGAAGATCAAATAGTTTGGCAATCTCATTAGAATGCAACACCATCAACTATCATCACTGGCCCTACATCAAAGAAATCTGATACAAAAGCAAGAGGATGCCCGAGAAGAAAATGGATTGACGACATCAGTGACATTGTACAATCACACTGAATGACTATCCAGTGCCACCCATCGGACACTGGAACGTCAACTATTCCTCCCCCATGATACTTGAAGCCAATACTGGAAGATAATGATGATGATTATTATCTTTGTCATCATTGCTTAATTGTTCTATTAGATGATTATGTCCTCATCTTTCACACTGTTGAACACTTTTGTGTAGTCTATGAAGCATAAGTACAGATCTGTTTTTTCTTCTCTACGTCTTTCTGATAGTGTCCTAAGAATGATATGACGTCGTTTGTGCTCATTGCCTTTACAAAACCACATTGTCCATAACTAATTTCTGGTTTAATCTTGTTTCTTGCCCTTCTCATAATGCTCAGTAATAGCTTTGTCATACAAGACTTTTGTGCCATCCTCCTTGCATTCTAAAGCACCTGTTATGGTAATAGAGACCAAGTTTGGCCTTGATAACAACATATTGTTGTGTTATCACTCTGTCAATTCTTCCATCCTCTGTGTACATGCTGCCTAGTTATTTGAACTCTTTAAGTTGCTGATCTAGTTAGAGGGCCTGGTCTGTCCTGCTATGACAGTGTCTTTATTCACACTGGGCTAAGACATGAACAAACAACTAGTGGAAGTAAGACTTCATTTACATTTTTTTTAAATACTTTATTATTTGCATTGTTCTTTGCCCTAGTGTTGGGCTCGACTCTTGTGCTGAAGTTATATACCATGAATTTATCATCCCAGGTGCGACGACATGCAAGCGTGATTGCAACCAACAGGAAGATTGGCAAAGAGCAAGCCCGGAAAATTTATACATTTATAACTTCTACTGACCCGGAACAAATAATTAAATAGTGTAAATGTTTACTGTTGCCAATGTGCCTTTGTCTCTCTTTGCTTTTCAGCTGTGATGCAGTTGTTCATAGTAGAAGTGTGCATCTTTCAGTGCTACAGCAAGTATGTCTAGATAATTTCAAGCATCAAATTACAGAAATGAAATTGCAGGTCCGCATGGCTGAATGGATAAGAACATGTGTTCTTAAATATCCAGTGTGCTGATGCCGAGGTTAGGCGTTCAACCCCTACACCGGACAGCTGAACTAAAATGTGGACCTGTCATCCTTGACTTTGGGACATTAATTACAAGTACCTCTGAAGTCGGAGTGGGTTCGCCTGATGGCGAGGAACACTGTTAATAGGGAAAGCTACCCCACAAGCAAAATTCAGTCCATCAATACTATAAATAGTGTGTATGGTCTACGCTTGAGTTCAAAGCCCCCGGGAAGGTTAACCCGGTCAACAAATGCCCGCAGAAGTCGGATGTGTCAGCCTAACGGCACAAGAACGCAGCTCTGCTGTAAACAAGCACAACGCAATCACATCCGAAAAAAAACTCCGGATGAACGAAGAGAAGAAGAGTTCAAAGTGAGCGAGCGCCAAAAAAAAAGAAATGCAAGGAGAAGCACAGTGACATGCAGGTTTTTAAAATTATATTTGTTAGATCAATGTCGGTAGTGAATGTGACTCTCCATAGCACAAAGCCTGGGCTGAATTATGGAGACCAAATGTTTCCGATGCAGCATGATCCCTCTCTCAGCCTGCCTAGGTTACTCCAGAGGAAACCCCAATACATCAGGAACAAGACAAGTTACAGAAGCTGCAGGCTCAGCAAAACAAGGCTCTTAACTGTCCACCTGTCAGAGCTTCAATCCTAGACCAGTTGCCGACCTAGGTTTAAGGCCTGGTCTGCCCTGCCATGACATTTAGTCTTTATTCGTACCAGGCTAAGACATGAACAAACAATTAGTGAAAATAACTAACAACAACAGATATAATCAAATAAAGAAACTCATAAAAGTATCACAGACAATGAGTACAAGATATGTTACTGTACTAGAACAAAGTTATGGAAGTCAAGGGGAAACCACTACATTTATTTACAAAATATAATAAGTTTGTGGACAGTCATAAATTCCAACTGAATAACCTGATATGGCATATAAAAGGAACATCTGCAGAAAAAAATTGTGGACATGATGTTTTGATAAATGAACAAACAAATCTTCTGGTCAAACATCTTTAATATCTTACTCAACAGTTTAACGATGGATATCACCAAAGGTATAAAAATCAGCACACTTAATGGACAGAGACTACAGGCAACTATATTGTTTAAGCAAACCGTCTCAGGGAATTCGGAAGGAGACAAGGCCGTGGGGAAACAAACAAGACCAAGCTTTGGTTCTGCACAGAAAGGGAGAGATGTTTATTGAGTCTGATAGACAAGGCTTGGAGAGACATGGAAGCTTGATGCTGGCCCAGGGGTCATGGCTGTCGGTTTGTATCAGGGCGGACTTTAACAACTGACCTGGGCTGCCAGGTGGACCCACCTGACATGGGAACCAGGGAATGGCATGGAGAGGTCAAGGAGGTCACATCACTGACTGAGTGCTGATTGGCCCATACAAATGTAGGTGAACTACCATAGGTCCAATACACATCACTGACCGGGTGCTGATTTTTAAATTTTTTTTTAATTCACATATCCTTTTTACAGGACATCGCTGTCAACAGCAGCATCTTTCAGCTGTCTCTTGATTTCTTGGCAAGATTACGCTCAGTAGTTTACCATTGCTTTCTGAGCGTCCGGCTCAGTTATCCCGAAAGTCAGCAGTGGGGGACGAACTGCTCCCAGTTCTCGCCCGCTACGAGACTGCGTGATAAACGGGATTACGGAGAAAGTGGTGTAACCCCATGGTCAGAGAGACCGGCAAGTGCTGATTGGTCCATACAAATATTGGTGAACTACCATAGGTCCAATACACATCACTGACCGAGTGCTGATTGGTCCATACAAATATTGGTGAACTATCATAGGTCCAATACACATTATTGACCAAGTGCTGATTGGTCCATACAAATATAGGTGTACTACCATAGGTCCAACACACATCACTGACTGAGCGCTGATTGGTCCACACAAATATTGGTGAACTACCATAGGTCCAATACACATCACTGACTGAGTGCTGATTGGTCCATACAAATATAGGTGAACTACCATAGGTCCAATACACATCTGAGTGCTGATTGGTCCATACAAATATTGGTGCACTATCATAGGTCCAATACACATTTGAGTGCTGATTGGTCCATACAAATATTGGTGAACTACCATAGGTCCAATACACATCTGAGTGCTGATTGGTCCATACAAATATTGGTGAACTACCATAGGTCCAATACACATCTGAGTGCTGATTGGTCCATACAAATATTGGTGAACTACCATAGGTCCAATACACATCACTGACTGAATGCTGATTGGTCCATACAAATATTGGTGAACTACCATAGGTCCAATACACATCACTGACAGAGTGCTGATTGGTCCATACAAATATTGGTGAACTACCATAGGTCCAATACACATCTGAGTGCTGATTGGTCCATACAAATATTGGTGCACTACCATAGGTCCAATACACATCTGAGTGCTGGTTGGTCCATACAAATATTGGTGAACTACCATAGGTCCAATACACATCTGAGTGCTGATTGGTCCATACAAATATTGAACTACCATAGGTCCAATACACTTGCAGGTGTGTACAAGGGCTTTCACTTTACACAAGAATTATCATGCTGGCCTGTCTGCCCACAGATCACATGTTTGAGTCCCCATATGTGGGTGGTGTTTTACAACTTAGTCAGGCCCTTCCAGGTTGACCCAGCCAGGAATTTGGGGAAGTAAGGGCAGCTGATGTGATACTGACCACATGCTAGTTGTTCTATACAAATCTGGCTGTAGAAACATATGCCTAGTCAGCTGTAAGGCCTGCACAAGTGACCTTTTCTTACATTTACTTTACACCAGACTTGGCACAGAGGTTAGCACGCTTGCCTGTCAGCTCGTTGTCATGTGTTCAAATTCCCACAGGTGGGCGACATGTAGAGACAGAAAGTAAAGTGGTTTGCTTATCCCATGCAAGTGAAACCAACCATTTACAAGGCATCTCAACAATTAGCCAAACACTGGGCAATTAGAGGGCAATCTCCAACTCTCCGTAACACTTGATGGCAGACAGGGGTCAGAAGATGTCCTAGCAGTTGCCTTTGTCCACCAGCTGACAGTGCTGAGCCGCTGGCTTAGTGGGTAGACCACGACCATCATGGCATGGTTCAATTCTCAGTGAAGGCATCAGTTTCACTAATAAATACGGTGACATTTACATAGACACAATTACAGAATTATTTTTTTTTAATGGTTAATGTGCAGATCACAAAGATGAATATAATCTCCCAGTCTCAAGCTATGTATTTATTACAACAAATCAATCAATAATAAATTCCTATGGGTAATAATATAAGGTGAATCAGAAGTGCACTAAAATTTACAAAAATTTAAATATCACAATGCAAAGAAATTGGCAATCCTCTAAAATACACACACAGCAATATATAAACCTGCATCTAGAATCACTAGGCAGCAGGAATGCTGAAGCAGCTTTGTTCTAATCTACATGTGTTGTGAATAACTCAAATGATCTAGATATAGTGCCATGACTCACACTTTAAAATCTCTACCAATAAACAATGGTCTTGGAATAATGCAACAGCAGACAGGATTACATTACAGATCCTTGAGAACATGTTTAACCTAGTGGAGTAGAGTCCCATCTACGTTAGGATCCTGGTGACCCTCCTTGAATCAAAGCAACACCTCAACCAGTTTTCTTTGAGGTCCTTCACCAAGTCCAGCTCAAAACCTACATGAAGGATTTTGGAGGGAGAGAATGAATACCTATGACTAAGGACTAGGAAGAAAACAGGCTAAAGGTCAGAAGTCAACAAGCACTGCCAGGTGACTTTCACTCCAAGACTTCTTCTCCATCAGAGTCACATAACTTGTAGGAACCACCTCTATGATGAAAGCCAATATGTTGGAATAGTACTGCCAGTCACTCTAAAATCAATAGTCTTATTTCATATACTCCTGTTTACTGGGGATTGAGGTGACTCTAGAATAATTCAGTTAATCTTTGGAGCTGTATACATTTTTTTTATTAGATTAATTTATTCTACCCTGTTTATAACTATCTGTGTGTAGGTCTAGTCTTATCTACTTATAATAGAAGGGAAGAATGTTAGACAGCTTGCGTGTCCATTTCTCAACCCTTTGAAAACAAAGTTTTCCCAGTCTGCCGTAACATTGGGACCATTCCCTTAGAATATTTAAATTAATAAGGAGCCAACTTTAGAAACAGCCTGTTCATGATTAGTGAATTATGCACTGTTTAATGTTCCCATATTTGCAATCACTAAATGCACAAACTGTCAATTAATAGACTACCCAAGTAAAGAAGCCTTTCTACACGCCTTGAGGCATACAGGGATTGAGGCGTTAGCTCTAAATTTCTATTAACCAATCAGCATTAAATGTGTGATGTGGTGCTAGCTCCACATTTCTATTAACCAATCAGCACTCACTATGTCATGTGGTCAAATCATGTGGTGCTAGCTCCACATTTCTATTAACCAATCAGCACTCAATATGTCATGTGGTCAAATCATGTGGTGCTAGCTCCATATTTCTATTAACCAATCAGCACTCAATATTTCATGTGGTGCTAGCTCCATATTTCTATTAACCAATCAGCACTCAATATGGCATGTGGTGCTAGCTCCATATTTCTATTAACCAATCAGCACTCAATATGTCATGTGGTGCTAGCTCCATATTTCTATTAACCAATCAGCACTCAATATGTCAAGTGGTGCTAACTCCATATGTCAATTGACCAATCAGCACTCAATATGTCATGTGGTGCTAACTCCATATTTCTATTAACCAATCAGCACTCTCAAAGTATTGTTTGTGTTGATATTGTTTTATCTACTGCATTACAAAATGGTGTCTTATACTCTTCTACTGACTTTGAAAAATGGTGTCTTGCACTCTTCCACTGATACTGAACTAAAGTGTCGTATATTTTTCTAGTAACACTAAACACTGGTGTCTTGTACTCTTCCACTGATACTGAACTAAAGTGTCGTATATTTTTCTAGTAACACTAAACACTGGTGTCTTGTACTCTTCCACTGATACTGAACTAAAGTGTCGTATATTTTTCTAGTAACACTAAACACTGGTGTCTTATACTCTTCTACTGACATTGAAACATGGCGTCTTGCACTCTTCCACTGATACTGAACTAAAGTGTCGTATATTTTTCTAGTAACACTAACCACTGGTGTCTTGTACTCTTCTATTACACTGAAAAGGTGTCTTATACTCTTTTACATATACTAAAATATGTGTAGAAATGTGCCACTTACTGAAAGTCACAAGATCAAATGGTATGGCCATCTCGTTAGAATGCAACACCATCAACTACCAACACTAGTGCTGCATCAAAGAAGATCTGCTACGAGAGCAAGATGATGCTCGAGAAGAAAATGGACTGACATCAAAGACATCCTATAATCACACGAAATGACACTATCTAATGCCACCCATTAGGCACTGGAATGTCAACTATACCTTTCCACGGCGTATGATGGCAAAAGTGGAAGATGGTGATGATGATGATGACTCTTCTACTGACAATGAACAATGGAATAATTTACAGTAAAATCATCTATGACCACCAACATAAGGTTTCATTGTTAGGATGACAACAAACATTTACACTTAACTACCTGGTTCATGATGACAACAAAGATGGCATCATACAATGACTAGTACAATACTTAGTGCTACATATTATAATTCACTACACATAAAAATATTTATATAAAGTACATTCATGAAATAACATGATATGAAGGCAGTGTTTACAACTGCAGCCTAGAATATATATATATATATATATATATATATATATATTCAAATATACATACATATCATTTTAAATACTAGATAATATATCTGATATATATTAAATACATACACATCATGTTTACAAACTGAAATATCGGCCATATAAATCAAAGTTAGAAAGAACAGTAACCAAACCAAGATAGAAAAAACAGTAACCAAACTAAGATAGAAAAAAAACAGTAACCAAACTAAGATAGAAAAAAAAACAGTAACCAAACTAAGATAGAAAAAACAGTAACCAAACTAAGATAGAAAAAACAGTAACCCATCTAAGATAGAAAAAACAGTAACCAAACTAAGAAGCTGCAAAAACAGACACATGCAAATTTTTTGATGAAGTCTTATCAATGGGACAACAAAAACAAAACAAAAAATAAATGAATACTTTGTTTTAGAGGCATCCAATCAATGGGGCTGGATGTGGAAAGAAAGGCCTTCTCTACTGAATGGCAGTGAATCATGAAACATGAATGAACAAATGAGACAGAGCTTGGAGGCAACAGAGATGTGGTTTCTGAAACGAATGATGCAAAAGGTATTTAAAATATTTAAAAGCATCATGACGGCAGGAAAGATCTGCAGTAAGGGGCAGTAGCAGACAGACACAGAAGTGATACTGGATGGACGGGGATGGAAGACGATCATCAATGAAGTTGATCCAGAACACCAGGCACCGAGGGGTCTGTGGACATGCATGAATACCCAAGCATGTTGGCAGGGCACATGATGATGATGAGGATCAATTGCTGATTGTGAACAAATATAATGGTTTGGCAATCTTCAACACATGTACCCTGACACAGGCAAAGAACGCATTTATGTATATGGAAAATGCAGTCAACGTGTCGGAAAATCAAATGTTAAAACATAAAATATGCAGTCAATATGTAAGAAAATCCAATAGTTAAAACATTATATTTTAACGACATTCTTTTCATTTAAGATTTAAATAAAAATAACAACAACAAAAAACCCCTGAAAAAAGATGGCAGAGTGGAAACAACACCATGTCACATGAGACACATACGAGAGTTACTCCCAGAACTCTCTTTACATAACATTGAGACAGAAAAATTACAAGAGAAGATGCCACAAGCATTCACATTTTTTAGCATGTTATCTTGTGTTCTTGCCTCGACCATGCCATGTGGCCTAAGCCATCCAAATATTTACATATCTGCCTTCCCCTTGTTCTTTTCCCCTCAACCTTGCCAGTTGTCACCAACTTCTCTAGTTTATTTCTTTTCATAATGTGCCCAAAGAATTGTGACTATACGTCTAATTTCTGTAATCAGGTTTTCATTTGCTTCCTGTAGGACTTGTTCATTGGTTTTTCTGTCTGTCCATGGTATTCTTAGTGTTTTCTTCAGAAACCACATTTCCACTGCCTTTATGTTGTTTAGCTTGTCTGCTCATTGTCCAGATTTCACATCATTAAAGTAACGCTCCACATTAAAATAACACAAAAGTGATAATTCTCAAGACTTTGTCTCCAAAGAAAGGAAGAAACACCAAAGAGAGTACTAGAAGGCAGAATACTGGGTGGGAAAGAGGAGGTAAACCAAGAAAAGCATTTATAAAACATGCAGAGACCTGTCACTACAGACATACATGGAATTAAAGAGATGGTACAAAAGAAGATAATTATGAAATGGAATGATCAGGAAGCATCACGACTGACCCAATGGCTGAAATACCTGATGATGATAAAGCTTTCACTCAGGGTTGCTTCAGAAGCATGTGAGTTATCACCGTGCAGCTGGTTCTCTTCTAGATGACCAGTACATCAGCTTGTGGTTGGGACATTTTAGGTACATATTTCTGAACATGTCTGTTTGTACATATTTATAATAAATAACATATCAATGATCATAATAGCACAGAAACCACACATGGTAAACCACTGATAAATTACAGAATTCTGACTCAGCAGTTTTATTTCCATCTTGCTCTTAATTAATTTTCCTTATGTATTCTCCACTTGTGTGCACTAGGTTTGGATTTGTGCTACCACTATAAAGATGTCCATAAACATTATAACCAAGCTACTTCAAAGGGACAATATATGTTTACCAGTTACCTATGATAACATGTGTTTACAAGATACCTCATATGGACAATACGTGTCTACCAATTATCTCATAATAACATTATGTGTCTATAAGCTGTTCCAGGGGGGGGGGGGGGGGGGGGGATTAAGATTATTTCAAGATTGCGTTAATACAAGAACCGATTACTTGATATTGTTTTTCCCTTCATACTGTACGGTTCTGTACGTCTTACCCTTCTAAAATTCATTTTATAAAGTAAGTTTGACCCACAAATCACGTTTTATGTGGACGTCTAGACTTGTTTTAGTAGTGTGCGGTTTAAATTAATTAGCTTCCATTATTACGTATACTGTGTAGGGGCGGGGCGGGATTTTTAGGTAAAAAATACGAAAGGGGGGGAATGACGTTCTGAAAATATGGTGAATAGGGGGGCAAGGGCCAAAAAAGGTTGAGAACCACTGGTCTATAAGTTATGTCATGAAGACAACATGTCTACCAGTCATCTCATGAGAAGTGTTTTACCTGTTATATCATAAGAACACCACGTCTATCAGGTAACTCATGTGGACAACGTATCTGCCATTTATCTCAAACAGACAACACATAAAGGAGAGGGCTTCAAATGAACACCGTAAATGTTGTTTGTTTATTTGTGTGAATATATTCTGAAAAAGTAAAGAACAAGTGTATCATTTTTTGATGTAGTCACCACTGCGTTCAATGCAAGTCCTCCAGTACCAATAAAGTGATTAGATTCCAGTAGAAAGAAATTCTCTGGGGTCACTACTCGGTGTGCCTGACCTGGTTGGGAACAGTCTGTGACAGAAGTCACGCCATTTTAAAACTTCCTACCCTACTTATACACTTGCTGGATGACAGGCATGTATCACCATACAGGACCTTCATTCGCCAATGAATTTCTATAGGTTTCACCCTTCACTGATCAAAACAACGGATAACAGAACGCTGCTCCGCTTTGATGCATATCAAAAGTGGGGTGGCCATCTTTAAACGGTCCTTATGATGTCACCGTGTTCGTCTGCACCATGATCTCACGTGCTTGACACTCCTGACATCCTTAACAACAATATTAACAGATTACAAGACAATGGCATGGTTATTGTAATTTCTACGACACTTTCAAGCTTTTCATTTGAAGCCCGCTCATGCCTACAAGATATCTCATAAGACAACATGAGTCTACAGGCTATCAGCAACTAGGACCAAGTGGGAACAAGCAATAACTGTGACCATGCCCAGCATGTTTTGGCTTTTTGTGATTCACTAGACAAATTCACGTTCAACAGTTTGCCATTGCTTTCTGAATGCCAGATATTCATACCAATGTATGAACATCAGCACAAGGTGGCCTGCTTCCAAATCATCTGCTGCTATGTAGCATGTGGGATTGCGTGGTTGCAACAACTTTGCCACAGTACCAGAATATAAGAAGTAACTAATCAATTTGCAGTAAGTTGTTTGGTATAGAAAGAGTTAAATAATCATGACTGTAGTAGAAATGACATCTACAGCCATGGTGGTTTGTACACTTGCCTGCCAAGACAGAGGTCTAGGTTCAATTTCTAGCAGAGCTAAGATTTTTTAATGGTTTCTTTTCCTACCAGTACAGCTCTGGTCTCGAGCCAGCCTCATAAAGGTGGCTAGCAGATAATTTTCACAATTTCGGGGAGGCAAAGGCAATGAAGGGAACTGGGCACCCCACCTCATATGTTGTCTAGAATACATGAAGCCTAACACTTCACACCTGACACCTTTATGGTAATATCTGCTGTGGGATTACCTTTCTCTTGAGTAGTTACATCATTTCTCATAAAAATTAGATGTTCATAATTAAATACAGTATTCCACACACACACAAAATGAGATGAATGGTTAAACTAAGTACAATAATTATTTAGGGCTGTAATTCTGAGGTTTACAAAACAGCACTGCAAGTGAATGTGGTTGTTTGAAGAAAGATGTTCAGAGTGCTCTCCTGCTAGAATCCATGTTTGAAACTGCCCTGACTCACAAAGAATACAGCTTCATTTGTTCCTGCACGTCATCCATACTGCCTATGCCAAACCGCTCCTCTTGCTCTTGCATCAATCTGAAGATCTCCCCAAGTTGTCTGCGCTGGACCTCTCTCTCTTCCATCAACTGTTGCTCGGTAAGAGACTTCTCAATTGTCCTGGTTGCCACAGACTGCTGCACACGTTTGAACTCTCCTTGAATGTGTTCACAGTAGTCTACCGGATCTGGGTAGCGAGGCGACGAGACCAGGCCTGCAACTACATACGAGAGAACAGCATGTACTTTCAGTGGTATACTTAACAAACATAAGAAATTTAGAGCAGTCTTCTTTTTGTTTACTTTTGTTCTAGTAATTTCTTCTTCTACTGCTCCAGAAGGAATATAAGTCCACAAGCAATAATACCAAGCCCTATGTAGGTCAGTTCATGGTTGGTTGGATTTTTTTTTTTTTAATGGTGTTAAGTAGTCAGTCTCTCTCCAACCCTCTTTAGTCGCCTGTTAAGACCTGCACAGGAGGTTCAAGTGTTACTATTCATTACTTCCTCTTTGAGGCCCCGTAAAACACACAGGCACTAGCAATGTCTACACGATCGTTATTGGAAATGTACAGTTTGGCTGCATAGAGCACTGTCCTGGCTACATTTCAAAGATGAGGAGAAAAACTACCTACAACAGCATGTGTGACTTCAACAAGAAAAAGCACTTCAACAAGAAAACGAAGTAGGTCTAGGATTTTCACAGTCCAACAGCTGATCGATACTTTGTTTATTCAGACTGGATTGGCACACAAAGGTGGAATGTTGGCGCTAGATGAAAGGTAGACCTATTTTCTACAATGTCTCCAAGTTACAAATTATTCTAACCACTTGTTTGCATTAACTAACATTTTTCTATATCGGGTTGGTTTTTTTCCTCTTTAATGCTCAGGAGCCCAGGTATAGGGGACAGTTAGGTTCAGGGCTGCAGGTCTGGTAGGGTTAAGAACACACGTTCTTATCCATTCGGCCATGCAGACCTACATGCATGAGTTCAAAGTGAGTGAGTGCAAAAAAAACAAAACAACAGGTAACAGATCAGATGACACACTAGACAAGTTTTCAAAAAGACATAAATTTGAAAACTATATGTCTCCAAATGATAAAAGTGTATCACTAAATGAACAAATGTACTTCACATGAGCCAACTTAACATCCCTGAAAAATGTGTTCTCATTTGATAGGTTTATCAACCACCTGAGCTCACAACTGTAGAATATAAAAAATAAAAACAGGTACGTGTAACTCCTGCAAACAAGTTACTGTGTATATTTTGTATTGTTACACTCTGTTGCAGCTGTTACTTCTCTTACAGAATATAGAATAATATAGACCCAATTCGCTCCCAGCCATATACAGTTTTTGTATCTGATCTGTGAATGTTATATTTTATAATAAATGTGGCCTACAGTTCTACACTTCGTGTTTTCTAACTGTCAAATAATAAACTCACAAGCACCTCGGACCGTTGTGCTGAGAACATTTAAAGAAAAAACCTCATTGGTTACTTCCAATACATGTATTAGCAATGTCAGTTACCGGCCTTTGTGTTTGGAGGTTGGGGAAGGTGGAAGCTTTTTCCCGGGAGATTTTTTTGCAACCATCCAGTCACTTCCAGGTAGACCAAGAAGACGGTGGAGAGATAATATATATACAGACCTACAAGCACTTGGAATCAACGACTGCAAGAGAGAGCGGCTACAGAATCATTACGATGCAGAATACTGTTGGCAAGCTACTGGAGAAAATTGTAGCACACAGACTTGCTTGTGACTTGGAACAGCTCGGCTGCTTCCCGCCCACACTTGGAGGATACAGACGCAACAAAGAGTCATGGCTGAATGCGGCGGTCTTTGCTCAAGATGTTTACGAAGGATTTCAGGTCAGAGAAGAGACATGTGCGGCCGCCATAGACTTAGAGGACGCATATAACAGAGTATCTTTCGAGCACTTGATGCAAACCCTCCTCAGACTGAAAGTGCACCCTCACCTTGTACGATGGATAGCTGCAGTTCTGCTCCAAAGGAAGGTGGTGCTAAGATGCGGGAGTTGGTCTTCTGAGCCGATAACGATATGTCCAGGATTGCCGCAGGGTTCACCACTGTCACCAGTACTATTCAACGTGTATACGGTGCCGATCACTGAACAACAGTTGGAGGGGAGGGGTAGGACTCTGTCATTCGTTGACGACATCCTCGTGTATCGACAGGGTCGAGATAGACAGGCGGTTGCCAATGATATGCAAGGCGAACTAGATTGAATTTCCTCATGGTGTGCTGATGCCGATGCCCTTGTCAACCCTGCAAAGGCAACGGTTACATGGTTCTCACTAAACAACCATATTGTGAAAACAGACCTGCCGGCAGTAAGAATGGATGGGAGCAGTTTGAGTAGAACCCAGTCAATGACATATCTTGGCGTGAGGCTTGATCGTAGCCTGTCCTTCAGAGATCATGTCGATTATGTCATAACGAAGACTCAAAAAGGTTTGTCAGCAATGAGAGTCATGGCGACTGCCAATATCGAGCAAAGACTGCTAATACTTCTGTTCCAAGGACTTGTGCTTTCACGCATCGAGTATGCCCTGGCCATCCTCACTGTCAGCCCTACACAGATTGGAAGACTTCTTCTTCTTTGCGTTCATCCGGAGTGATTTTTTCAGATGTGATTGCGGTGTGTCTGGTTAGGCACCCTCGGGTCGAAACCCTCAGGCCAACACATCCGACTTTTAGCGTGCATTTTTGACCAGGTTAGCAATCCTGGGAGACTCTCACTTTTGTGGTACCGTCCACATCTCATCTGGTCTAGTTGGAACAGTCGAAGACTACACGGTCATCCCTCAAGTGAAAGCAGGGACAGTCCATAGCATTTTCCGCCATCCTGGGTGGCTTCCATAATTGCAGAGCCGGCACATAACGCTCTTGTCCTGGGTTTACCGAGGGAATCGTCACGTCCTGCTCATGGCTGTTTTAATTCCTCACTTCAATATATTGGGCATTTCGCTCGCCCTGGGCCGTTCCTGCACAAACCAGTCAGCTCTGCAGTTGGTTTCCACTAAGCGAGTTTTCGGACATGTGCTTGTCCCTGTACCCATCAGAGCTGTTCCAGGCACGGCGGACATTCGGAAAACTACCTAGTCAGAGCTGTTCCGAACAAGAGCGGCATTCGGAAACTAGGTAGTCAGAGCTGTTCCTAGCACGGGAGACATTCGGACGAGACATTTCACTCGGACGTAAATGCGTAGTGTCAATTTTTAGTTTGCCACCCGTAGGACGACACTTCCGACTTCCGGCGGGCATTTTTTAGTGAGGTTAGCCTTCCTCTGGTTTCGAGACACGTTAGACTGTTGTAATGTCACCCACATCTCAGCTGGTCAAGATAGAACGATCAACGATATCGTGGTCTGCCCTCAAGGGAAGGCAGGGGCAGACCATGGGCATTATCTCGCTATCCAAGGAGGCTTCCATAATTGCAGAGCCGGCACATATTGCTCTGAGACTGGGCTCACCCAAGGAGTTTCCACGTCCTGCTCATGGCTGCTTTAGTTCCTCACTTCCATGTGTTGGGCATCCCACTTGCCACTGATCGCTCAATCACACACCAGGAGCGGTCAGACTGCGAATGACATCCACTCGGTAAGCTTTTGCTTGTGACTTCAGACCACGCAATAGGTTCGCTCGCCGTGCGTTCCATTTCGCGTTGATGAGACATTCTTCCACTTTTGTCTACACTCTCTATGAGTTAGATACAGACAGTTTCCGTAACCCTTCGACTTGGGCACTTTTCTGACTTTTTTGTACTCTCTCACGAGGTAGGCTACATGTGCTGCCGGCTCAGCACCTTACCTTCGTGCAGCAGTGAACGGGAAACGGCCAGGCCCCTTCATCCGGGAAACTCTCATATCCCCCAGCTGGGAGCCTTCGAACATGTATCAGACCTGAGCATGTAGCTTGCTCAGTATCATGTTTCTATTTTCCGGTAGACGGGTATCAGCCTGGCTCTAAGATCCGAGGGCTTGTGGCTTAGAGGCGTTCAGCCACAGCCCTCGACTGGGAGCCTTAAGAGTTTTGTCCGGACCAAGAAATTCTGCCTTTGTGCACCTCATTTAAATTTTGACTGCTATCCTCAGTCTATGCCTGCAGAGCAGCAGGTTGTGTCTCTCTTAGTCTGGTCCCTATCCCATAAGCTGTCCGATATGTAATTTTTCACCCATCGGCAAGCAAATGGGGTCTATGGGACACGCAAGCTCCCCCACCACGTCAAGGTGGAGACACATCGGGGGAGGATTGGAAGACTTGAAAAGGTACAAAACGAAGCCATGCGCATCATTTTGGGCTGCACGAGAGACACCAGCTGTGTAGCAATGAGATACCTCCTTGACTTCCCAACAATGGAACACAGGATCAAGATCTGGAGAGCTCGTGCATACTTAAAAATAAGTGCAGATGAGCAGAACCCTCTGCATGACGCTATATTCAGAGAAAAGGGTGACAGGCTAAAGAGGGGCAAATCATGGATGGGTCTGGCAGGAAGATGTCGTCAGACAGGTCTGCAGTCTTACCAGTATCAACCCCGGCAAGGAATGGGTGCCGGGGCCTCCAGCTTTTAAGTGCACTTTCTCCTGCATTATCACACTCGACAGACGGTGCAGAGAGCAGAACCCTGCCGTTGTCAATGCAGAGGTTAACGCGCTCATCTATGAACACTCAGATAGCCCCGAAGTGCTCATCTATACAGATGGATCTGTTGTAAAGCAGCAGAGAAGTGCGTGGGCATTTACAGCCTGTTCGGCGGGCGAACCGTTCAAGAATCCAGTGGTGCCCACTCTATGACCACGAGCAGCATGACGATGGAAGTGATGGCAGTTACACAGGCTTTCATATGGCTGGAATCACAGCATTATACCAACGGGTGTGTACTAAGTGATTAAATGAGCATGATTCAGAAGGTCGAAGCTGGATCTGTATGTAGACAGTGGACTGAATCGCTGCGGAAGTCTGTTGTCCTGTAAAGTCACCTTCATCTTCGTCCCGGGACATGCGGGAGTCGAGGGAAATGAACGAGCTGACAAACTGGCTGGCTCTGCACCCCCTGTAGATGGCCAGCCCATGGATCGTGCCGATGTTATTAACGTCCTTAAAGATATGGCTGAGAACAGAGGACTTTGACGTCAGTGATTCCACATCGCTGTCCAGGATGAAAGACCTGGGAGTAAGAATCGGCACAGCCAGACGCGAGAGGTACATCGGGAAAACAAAGCGCCTCGTCAACCAACACAGAACTGGCACTATTAGCCACCGGACGCTGATGAATATGCTGGGGGGAGGATCTGAGCACCTATGGACATGTCCGGAGTGCAACGAAGATACCCCAACTGATAACTGATAACTGACTGCAAGAGAAGGTCAACCAGAGAGATGAATGGAGACAGTTTGTATCTGCAGCAAAGAACCTCAATGGCTCGGAACGCTGAAGAAGAAGAAGATCCAGTCACTTCCTGTTTTTACCTATGTCTGCTTTAGATTCGATGTATTCGAAAACCAAACATCACAGATCGAGGGAAACAACTTTAATAAATGCTACTGTGGTCCATCTGCTAGGCTGCAAGCGACTGCCGCTTAGAAATTTCTTCTCTTGAATTTCTTTAAGTTTATTCATGAACAGTAAGCTAATTTGTCTTATAACTCCTGTATTTTAAATCAACCTTGACTTTTTGTTGCATTTTTTGAATGCCCCGTTCAATTTTACATGAAGTCGATCCTCTCGACATCCTATTGAAAGAGGAATGTGACCTTTACTTTCCTTTTACCAAAACACACAATAAAATATACATCTTGCCAGGTTCATTAGCAATGTGGCAGACTTTTAATGAATAATAAACAATTGGTGGCCATTTTTAATTATTAATTAGGTCGCGTCACATCCTATCGAAAAATAGATAATATGTCAAGTTAGGCCTCGCAACCCCAGACGCAATGATATATGGCATAGGAACCACGACTAACTAACTACTATGTTGTCTGTTTAAAAATAAACAAGTCACAGTAATAGAAGGCAGAATTTCTCAGCTTCCAATTTATGGGGCCGAAATTAGCTGTGCTAATTTTACTCAAGATTCCTTTACATTTCCTGATTGTAGATGATCACAACGACACTAAAAATTTATAACTCCGCTTAGAATTAACGCACAATATTCATTCAGATACCCTTGGAATCGTCTTGTCAAGCTGTATCCAAGTGTAATGATTTTATAAGTAAAAACCCAATGTTTAAATGTTCTCTATATGCTACATGTATTCTTACTTTCTTCTCGCTGAGAATCTTCGCCATCGTCGTCATCATTGAGGTCGGTGGCGTCTCCCTCGTTACCAACATCAGCATCGTCTAGGCAAGCATAACTGTGGTCCTTTAATGTGCTGGAAGCTGAACGAATGTTGAAGAACCTGCGCAGCATGTACAGTGTTGATATAACCACAGCTAACACTGTTGCTGATACCGCTAAAGCATACAGGCAAACTGAATGTTCACCCAAAGCGCTCCAGACGTTGGCGGCCATGTTAGTTTATTACTTTATATGGCCCAGTGGTTCCTAAACTCTCTCAAATTGCTGACCCCTTGCGTTTTCTTTATCTGTTTCATCTACTTCTTCTCTTTCTTTACTCGGAATATTTCAGTAGGATCGCCGATTCCTCCGAAGTTGGAGAGTGTCTGCCTGTACGGCGAGGAACCACCAGTCTGTACACCAATAAGCCAGACATGGGACAACGGATACTCACGCAAACCTCAGGTCCTGTATGACATCGCACTATGTTGGACAACAGGATGTTTTCATGCGACATACAGGACTTCGCGCTGGAGCTCAAGCCAACGAACACAAGCAAGCAAGCAAGCATTCGGAATATTCGTATTGTAACTGTAATGTCTACACAAGACACTGGTATTTATTTGTACGTGTATTTTATTACTGTCTCTCTGGCCGAAGGGTTACAATACTTTCTCCGTAATCCCGTTTATCACGCAGTCTCGTAGCGGGCGAGAACTGGGAGCGGTTCTACCCCCGCTGGTGACTTGTGGGATAACTGAGCCGGCCGCTCAGAAAGCAATGGCAAACTACTGAGCGTAATCTTGCCAAGAAATCAACAGACAGCTGAAAGATGCTGCTGTTGACAGCGATGTCCTGTAAAGGATATGCGAATTTTTAAAAAAAATGTATTACTACTTGTAGTAGTAGTAGCAACTACTACTTGTAGTAGTAGTAGTAGCAGCAGCAGCAGCAGTAGTAGTAGTAGTAGTAGTAGTAGTAGTAGTAGTAGTAGTAGTAGTAGTAGTAGTGTAGCAGTAGTAGTAGTAGTAGTGGTATGTCTCTTTCAGTCCTGTAGATCTATAGTATAGAGATGTGCCGGTGGAGAGGTGCCTGTCAGCACCGCTGGTGACTGTATAAACCAATGCGAGACTGATAGTCTCTGTCACAGTTTGAGTATACTAGATACTGTATATATGCACTGTTGTAAATAAATATAATTCAACAGTTAAGTTGATATTTATATTCCACATTCTCCCAGTACTTCTAATCTGCCAGACTAAGGTATCTGGGAATCACATTTGACAGGAGCCTGCCCTTCAGGGACCATGTGGAGACGTTTGTGACAAGATCTCAAAAGGGACTCAATGCACTTAACACTATGGCTGCAATGGACATAGAGCAGAGAATGCTTTTCACACTATACCAGCACTTGATCATCTCAGTGATTGATTATGGACTAGGACTGCTCACTGTCTCAAAGAGTCAGCTGGTGAAATTAGAGCCCATACAGAACGAAGCTATGCGGGTCATTCTGGGATGCACCAGAGACACCCCAGTAGTGTGTATGCGTTACATCCTTGGTTTGCCGACTGTTGCAGGTAGGCTCAAGGTGATGCAGGCGAAGGCATACCTCAGAGTAGTTGCTGACACAGATCACCCGTTGCATGAGGCGCTGGACGCAGTTAAGGGTCAGCGACTGATAAGAGGGATATCATGGATGGCTCAGGCGGAGGATACGATCAGACATGTGTACATCTTGGAGAACATTAGGCGAGGAGAGGCGTGGGTCAGAATGCCAGCGGAGCAGTCAGGCTTGTGCAGAGTAATAATCACATTGTGCAGGGAGTGGCCAGCAGGGGCCACGGAAGTGGAAATCCAGCAACCAATTCAGGATAATGCTCGCTCGAGTGTTGTGATTATCTAAACAGATGGTTCGGTGTCGAGAGGTAGGAGAAGTGCCTGGGGGTTCGTAGCAAAAGCTAATGGCCGACGTTTGGTGCAGGAGAGCCTGGCATATGATACCACAACATCTAGCTTAAGAATGGAGGTGGAGGCGATCACTGCAGCTTTCCGCTGGATCGAGAATACGACACACACACACACACACACACACACACAAACACACACACACACACACACACACATCGTGATTGTAACTGATTCAGAAAGCATGCCGAGGAAGGTGATGACAGGCATGCTTCGTGCAGAGTGGCTTACTTCGCTTCGGAGGTCACGGGTGGCAAGCATCGTCTGGATCTTTTCTCCGGGGCATACCGGTGTGCTGGGGAATGAACAGGTGGACAGATTGGCTGGCTCTGCAAAACCTGGTGGAGTATTGATGCATGACAAGGTAGACGTGGTTGCGGCCTTGTGGGAGCACGTGTACACCTCAGAGGAGCAAATGGATCACCATGGTCTGGCAAGGAATGCGACAGCGAGGGGTGAAGAGGGGATCTGGCCGACGATCGACGCTCAGAGGAAAGGCGAGACGGACATATAATCAGATTGCTACTGGTACTATTGGTGTTGGAACTCTTCGCTGGCTGCTGAGGATGGGGACGGAGCGCCTAAGGGAATTCTCCGAATGCTGTGATGTCGGTTCCTAGATCAATCAATCAATCTTCATAGGCTTGATAGCGTTTATGACATTTTCTTTAGAACTGGTGGGCCTTCCAAGTTACTTTCTTCTGTTAGTTCTCTTTCTCCATCATTTAATTCTCGCACGTATTCATTCTGTCTCGACTCTTCCATTAATGTCGTTGCTATTTTTTATGTCAAACACCCTGTGTTTACCAACTCAATTATTTGTCTGCATATTTTTAACATCTCTAATTCCGCGTCTTCAATCGGTAGGCACATTATCGAAAGCGGCCATGTGGTTGACAGAGACATTGCCTTTCTTGTGTTGTTTAACACACAAAATACTCGCTTGTTAAAGTTTGCAGAAGCAATTATGATCAATCAACGCAAGCCAGATTTGTGCAAACAGAAAGACATGTTAGTCAGCTTAAAATTACCGTGGTAGACAATTGACATTGCTTTGTGAATATGTGTATATTTCAACTTGAAGGATTTATCTAGTTAATTTACTTTGCGTTGTGTGATTTCTGCAGTATGTACCTGACGAGATGCAGCGAAATATGCCAGGCAAACAATCGTGCAATCTATTGTTTGTGTCTTCGTTATTCAAAATCTCTAATTCAACTAAAATCAATTGTGTTGCACTGATCATTTAAAGATTTTTCTTTTGCCTTTACATATTTATCTCTTATTTCTGTACTTGTGTCATATTTTTCTGTGTTTCATTTTGTCTGTCAGCTTTAGTAAGAAATATCTTCTTAGTTTTTTGGTTGCCTTTATGGTAATATCTCTTTGTTTGGTTTTCGGTTCACCAGGAGTGTTCGGACAGCGGGCCAGAACAATAGATGGTGTTGTGTGTTGTTTATCCATCAAGAATGATGATAACCATTAATTTCATCCAGTGGGGTTGAAAGTGTGGAGCCCTGTAGTTGTAAGATGACTGATAAGGCCTATTTTGGCTCGAAATGTTCTTTGACAATGTGGGCAAATAATGCTTGGCGTTCCAGGAGGAGAATCTCATGCAGTGGTTTTTCTGTCCAGCCTTTTCTTCACAGCTCTTGCAGTCCTGTTTGCTTCACAAGTGACTGCACCCTTGCGTAATGATGTACGCCACGAGTTTCGGTCGTTGGCAGCAGTCTTTAAAGTGTCATGTTGAATTCCAACAGCTTTTAGTGAGATTTTCAGAGTGTCTTTGAAGTGTTTCTTCTGGCCGCCTTGAAAGCATGTACCACAACGCAGCTCGCCGTAGAAAATTAGTTTAGGAAGCCTGTGATCTGACATGCGAGTTAAGTGACCAACCCAGCGAATCTGATTCTTCGTTAGCAGGGTGTGGATACTGGGCATGGACGCTCTTTCTAGGACTTCGGTGTCTGGAATCTTGTCTTGCCATTTAATCTTCAGTAGCTTCCTAAGGCAGACTGTGTGGAAGTGGTTTAATTTCCTAGCTTCGCTGATAAACAGTCCAGGTTTCACAAGCATATAGCAGTGTGGATAATACAACTGCTTTGTAGACTTTCAGCTTTGTTTTTTAGGTTTATTCCATTTCTGCCCCACACATTCTTGTACAGTCTGACAACGGCCACGCTTAATATTCTTGCATTCACTTCGTCATAAATTGTGGCAGCTTGTGTCACAGTGCTGCCAAGACAGGTGAATTTGTCCTCAACACTTAGTCTATGACCATTCACTTTGATATTCGGCACGGTGTGATTAACACCAGTAGCTGGCTGGTACATAACTACAGTCTTGTCCAATACAATACAATACAATACAATACAATCTTTCTTTCTTTCTTGCTTTCTGTTGTCCTTAGCTGTTCTATGCCGTTAGGCGTCGTAGGCTTGTTTATTGATTGGTTTACAAACTAAAACTCGCTCGGTTACTTGGTATGCTGAGATGCTCAGGGTTTTTAAGATGTTGATGACTCCGTCGATCCATCTTTTTAGTGGTCTTTCCCTGCTTCTTGGTGTTTCAATTTTCATGTTGTAAGTAGTAGATCATGGCGCCCAGACCCCATTTTTCAGCCTCCACAGCTAGGCTGATAGGGTTTATGAAGGAAATATGGGGAAAATTGTCGACTCGGCTCCAGAATCTGGAGGCTGATAGGGTTTATGAAGGAAATATTTTGAAGTGTTTTGAGTTGGGCGGGGGAAATTTTTGGTGGGAACGGGTATTTTGTTGTTGTGGGAACGGTTTTACTTCGCCTGCCTGGTGGGTGTAAAAGTAATTAAGGTAAATGTTTAGTTGGTTCTGGAAAGAGAGGGTGTGAAGGGGAAAGTTATTTTGGTTACGTAGGGTATATTAGTATGGGTAGTGATGTATAAACAAGGGTGTGATGGGTCGTGGTATCTACTCATGGGTTGGGTATATGGTGGTGGCGTAGACATAATGTATTAGTATGCGTGGTGTAGTAATGTATAAACAAGGGTGTGATGGGTCATGGTATCTACTCATGGGTTGGATATATGGTGGTGGCGTATATGAATGTGTTAGTATGCGTGGTGTAGTGATGTATAAACAAGGGTGTGATGGGTCGTGGTATCTACTCATGGGTTGGATATATGGTGGTGGCGTATATGAATGTGTTAGTATGCGTGGTGTAGTGATGTATAAACACAGGGGTGTGATGGGTCGTGGTATCTACTCATGGGTTGGATATATGGTGGTGGTGTAGACATAATGTATTAGTATGCGTGGTGTAGTAATGTATAATCAAGGGTGTGACGGGTCGTGGTTATAATCGATGAAGTAAGAGATGGTTACTATCATCTGAACAGTGTGATAGTAGTGAAAAAAAGGGTGGTATATTCACCGATTACAAAGGAAATCTTATAAAGTTATAATGGGTATGGTGGTAAGGGGTATTAGTGATCAAGTAGGAGTGGTATAGGGGTGGTCATAAAAATGTAATAAGAGGTGTTCGCAGTTACACACTGGTCAACCAGTGGTCAAGTGGTCAAGTAAGGGTCAAGTAGTCAAGTAAGGAAAATTTTTTAGGGAAAAGTGATTGTAATGAGAGATGGTGATGATTAAAGAGTGGTAAATTAGTGGTCAAGCAAGGAACATTTTAGGGGAAATTGGTCGTAGTAACATGGTAATGTTTAAATTAGTGGTAAATTAGTGGTCAAGTAGTGGTCAAGCAGTGGTCAAGCGGTGGTTAAGTGAGGAAAATTTTAGGGAAAAGTGATTGTAATGAGATGGTGATGATTAAAGAGTGGTAAATTAGTGGTCAAGCAGTGGTCAAGCAGTGGTCAAGTGGTCAAGTAAGGAAAATTTTAGGGAAAATTGGTCGTAGTAACATGGTAATGCTTAAATTAGTGGTAAATTAGTGGTCAAGTAGTGGTCAAGCAGTGGTCAAGCGGTGGTTAAGTGAGGAAAATTTTAGGAAAATTTTAGGGAAAAGTGATTGTAATGATATGGTGGTGATTAAAGAGTGGCAAATTAGTGGTCAATCAGTGGTAAATTAGTGGTCAAGTAGTGGTCAAGTAGTGGTCAAGTAGTGGTAAAGTGATCGAGTGACCACTTAAATTGTAGAGGACGATGTGCCTAAGATTATGGTAGTGATTAAAAGGATCGATGACGTGGTCAAGCAGTGGTCAAGCAGTGGTCAAGTAGTCGAGTGACCACTTAAATTGTAGGGGAAAGTACGTATAGTGCAATGGTGGTGGGTAGAGTGAAGAAGAATCAATAGTAGTGATAATACTACTACCGATATTAGCGACAAGCACAAAGACAACCAAGTACATACTTGATACACACAAATACAAAGACAACGAAACACACACACACGTACACACATACAGATACAGAAGTACAGACAAACCATACCATTACTACTGTCACAACAACAGCTATACACAAGTACACACCCATAATCAAAGACACAAAGAGGGTCACACACACATACAAACACAAAGGCAACCATACACAGACAACCCATACCATTACTACTGTCATCACAACTATACACACACGTGTACACACATACAAGCACAAAGTCAACCACACACACACACACCCATAAACATCCACTCAAGTACAGACACAGGAAAACAAAGACAACCAAGGACAGACACACTCACCCATTATCAATTACACAAATACACACCTACAAACACAAAGACAACCACACACAGACACATTTGTACATACAGACATACACATAAAGACAGACAAGCACAAAGACAAACCATACCATTACTACTGTCACAACAACAGCTATACACAACTACACACACACTCACCCATACACACGACCATTCAAAGACAAACACAAAGACAGCCAAGTACACACACACACATACACACCCAGCGCCTAGGATTACTACTGTCATCACAACTATACTCAAGTACAGACACACCCATCGCCTAGCATTACTACTGTCATCACAACTATATACAACCACATACAGACACGCGTACAACAACAAAGACAGACACAAAACACATACAGACACCCATACACACTTGATAAACTTGTACATACAGACACATAAGTACAAAAAAAAACAAAGACACACCCAAAACATTACTACTGGTACCTCAACCAGTACAGATACACTTACCCATAAGACTAAACTATACAAACCACATACCCCCTTTTGGTAAAGAACGCGGATGTCTGAGACAGCCCCTACATCATCACCGCCATGTGCAAAAGTCATTAAGTATGAGTCATCGGTTTGTGGGAAGCAGGCGGGCGGCGTGAGAATAGCTTGTCTAACTGCCACGTCAGCTATGTCGTGTGCAGAACCAGTGTATAAAATAGACGGCGTCTCTTGTGAGCTCAGTACCAGTTCACGGGCTGACTTGGGTATCTATAGCAGTGCTTCAGGCTGGTGTGAGCAGTGTTCGTGTCGTCGACAGATATTGTTCACGTGCTGACTTGGCTAGCTACAGTGGTGAAACTTGGTGTGAGCATTGTTCGTGTAGTAACCAGCTATTGTTCACGTACTGACTTGGGTAGCTACAGCAGTGAAACTTGGTGTGAGCCTTATTCGTGTCGTCGGCAGCTGATAAAACAGTGAAACATTGTATACAACAGAACTTTTTCGCTGTTGAAAAAATCGAAAGTGTGACTTATGACCAGTTTATCAATATGACCACCAGATCTACTTTCACGTGTTCAGTGTGCGACAAAGCCTATTGTTATAAGTATAACCTTAATCGTCACATTCGGACCATTCACGGTACGAAACCACACTTATGTCATATCTGTGGACAACTTTTCAACAAAAAAACGCAATCTACAAAGACATATACGAACACACCATCAACCACATATGAATACATCAAACACTACAACAGCAGAGACGATAGCACCACGTGTATATTTACACCATCATCGTAGTCTAAGTCAAGTACCAGACTACCACCACTGTGACTTCAATGATAACCTTACCCGCTACAATGGGAACATTCACAATGATTATCCCTGTCAGGTACGTGACAATCTATACAATTCGAACCTACAACGTTACTTACATCACCAGACACCCGAGAA
>JACEFZ010019519.1:0-132500 GCA_014155875.1 Cepaea nemoralis
CAAAATTAAACTAAACATGAGATATAAATTGTGATCTCAGATACACAAATTTAAGTATAATGTGAGTTTACAATTTCCAAAAAGTAAATACTTGAATAAAATACAAGAAACATTGATGATAAATAAATATACAATAACAGTCAGATAAGAGTTTGGTAAAACAGGAACATCAACATTTTGTTCAGTTTTCAGTTGAAAAATAAACACCAACACAAAATACTGGCAAATATAAACACATGAGAATATTCTCAAATGAAACCAAATATGGACAATGATCAACTTTACAACATGAGGAAGTCGTGACATTAAGCAAGATCTGGACAATGATACATTTTACAAGAAACAACAGGTGAAAGATTGAGAAGTACGTCCACACACACATCATCAGTTGTATATTTGTGTGCAAGAAAACTCAACCACAAATCAAGTGTAGACAGGGTGTAGTTAAAACCTGACTCTATCAGTGAGGAATGTAACAAATCAAGTGTAGAAAGGGTGTAGTTAAAACCTGACTCTCACTCTATCAGTGAGGAATGTAACAAATCAAGTGTAGACAGGGTTTAGTTAAAACCTGACTCTATCAGTGAGGAATGTAACAAATCAAGTGTAGACATAGTGTAGTTAAAACCTGACTCTTTCAGTGAGGAATGTAACAAATCAAGTGTAGACAGGGTGTAGTTAAAGCCTGACTCTGTCAGTGAGGATGAAACAAATCAAGTGTAGACAGGGTGTAGTTAAAACCTGACTCTATCAGTAAGGTATTTAACAAATCAAGTGTAGACAGAGTGTAGTTAAAACCTGACTCTATCAGTGAGGAATGTAACAAATCAAGTGTAGACAGGGTGTAGTTAAAACCTGACTCTATCAGTGAGGAATGTAACAAATCAAGTGTAGACAGGGTGTAGTTAATGCTTGACTCTCACTCTATCAGTGGGGAATGTAACAAATCAAGTGTAGACAGGGTGTAGTTAAAACCTGACTCTAGCAGTGAGGAATGTAACAAATCAAGTGTAGACAGGGTGTAGTTAAAGCCTGACTCTGTCAGTGAGGATGAAACAAATCAAGTGTAGACAGGGTGTAGTTAAAACCTGACTCTATCAGTAAGGTATTTAACAAATCAAGTGTAGACAGGGTGTAGTTAAAACCTGACTCTATCAGTGAGGAATGTAACAAATCAAGTGTAGACAGGGTGTAGTTAATGCTTGACTCTCACTCTATCAGTGGGGAATGTAACAAATCAAGTGTAGACAGGGTGTAGTTAAAACCTGACTCTCACTCTATCAGTGGGGAATGAAACTAATCAAGTGTAGACAGTTTAGTTATAATCTGACTCTATCGGTGAGGAATGAAAGAAACCGTTGCTGGTATACATCAGGTTGTTTCGTTGAATGATCCCCACACTGATATTTTATCATCTTCCAATATTGCGCAGTTTTCTGTCGCCAGTCAAATCTTGTCAGGAAATCAACAATGCCTAGAAAATAACGACAGTCTCGTCCCTCGATGATGTGTAGTTCATTGGGGCCATTTGGTAAAAGTCTCCTGTGCTCATGCTGGAACTTGTCAACACCATCTGCCAGACTTCGAGGAAACATAATCCCAGGTTTCACTGTAGGTAGAATAACTGTCCTTGGGGAGGTAACTATGGCAACAGTGTCAGTATCCTGGTTCAAGAGTTTGGGGCTGGTCGTCTGCTGGTCCTGGATGTTGGTAGAGATACTAGAGTGACTTCTCTTGACATCATTAGAAATGTCCCCGTGGCTTTGGGTGCCTGTCTGCCTTGCACTGCGTGCTTTAGTTGGAGAGATGGACCTGGTGATTTCATAGTATTCTTGTTAGTTTCTTTACTATTTATTCATATAGTATAATTTGGATGAGTAAATTTGAGTATTCATTAAAATACCAATAAATCTGCACTAACACCATAAAGACTTGGTGTCAAAAACTGGACTAACACCACCATGTAAACCTGGTGTCAAATATTGCACTAACAGCAAGCAGACTCAGTGTCACAAACTGACAGATTTGATTGTCTGTAAACATGACAAATTTGATCATCTGTAACCCTGACAGAGTTGACTGTCTATACACCTGATCATCTGTAAACCTGACAGAGTTGATCATCTGTAAACCTGACAGAGTTGATCATCTGTAAACCTGACAGAGTCTGTAAACCTGACAGAGTTGATTGTCTGTAAACCTGACAGAGTTGATCATCTGTAAACCTGACAGAGTTGATCATCTGTAAACCTGACAGAGTTGATCATCTGTAAACCTGACAGAGTTGATCATCTGTAAACCTGACAGAGTTGATTGTCTGTAAACCTGACAGAGTTGAATGTCTGTAAACCTGACAGAGTTGAATGTCTGTAAACCTGACAGAGTTGATCATCTGTAAACCTGACAGAGTTGAATGTCTGTAAACCTGACAGAGTTGAATGTCTGTAAACCTGACAGAGTTGAATGTCTGTAAACCTGACAGAGTTGATCGCCTGTTAACGTCAGGTCAGACAGTTCACTAAAGCACAGCTCTGCCAGGTACAATAGTTTTAGATTGACTAAAAGGTCTCTAAATGCAGATGTCCATCACCCAATGTGGCATACTCACTTGCCTGTCCTACTGACAATAGTAAATATTGTTTCTGCTGTTGTCTCATCGGCACATCTTCTCTGTCTGCCAACCAGCAGGCTGTAGTCCATACAGTTGAGTTCACACAGAAATCTGGAATCCTCGGCCACCTGCTTCAGAAACCATGCAACCTGATCTCCTGGTAGACAAAGATACAGAAGTCAAAACTCAGAAAGTTGAAAGGTGACAGTTGAAAGGTGACAGTTGAAAGTAGCACCATTTCTGGCACACACACAGAGAACGCCAGCCATAGCTAAGTATGTTGACTTGCTCACAGAGCAAGGTCATGATTCGCCATCTCAAACGATCACAAGAGTAACTGATCAGCTCAGTGATGTTGTCTCGACCATACAATGTGGATAAGCCATCCAAGTATTTACTTCTCTGTCTTCCCTTGTTCATTTCCCCTCGAATCTTTCCAGTCACCAAGTTCTCCAATTTATTTCTTCTCATATCGTGCCCAAAAAATTTGGACTGTCTACGTCTAATTTCTCTAATCGGTTTACAGTTTTCATTTGTTTCTTGTAGGACTTGGTCATTGGATTTTCTGTCTGTCCATTATATGCTTTGCATTTTCGTCAGACACAACTTTTCCATAGCCATCTGATGTTTTTCATCTGGTCTGCTCATTGTCCACGCTTCACATCCATACAAAAGTACAGGTATAACTTACCAAAGTCTAATTCTTCATTGAGAAAGTTCTGGTCCTTGAGCACAGTGATCACCTGGCAGTCTGGGTCCATTGGCTGAAATGATATCACAGGTGTTACATTAGTCAACATCCCATGTCAGGGCAGGTGTTAATTAGTCAACATCCCAGGACAGTGCAGGTGTTACATTAGTCAACATCCCAAGACAGTGTTACATTAGTCAACATCCAATGACAGTATTATATTAGTTAACATCCCAGGACAGTGGAGATGTTACATTAGTCAACATCCCAGGACAGTGGAGATGTTACATTAGTCAACATCCCAGGACAGTGGAGATGTTACATTAGTCAATATACCAAGACAGTGGAGATGTTACATTAGTCAATATCCCAGGACAGTGCAGGTGTTACATTAGTCAACATCATAGGACAGTGTTACATTAGTCAACATCACAGGACAGGTGTTACATTAGACAACATCCCAGGACAGTGCAGGTGTTACATCAGTCAACATCCCAGGACAGTTGAGATGTTACATTAGTCAACATCCCAGGACAGTATTACATTAGTCAACATCCCAGGACAGTGTTACATTAGTCAACATCCCAGGACAGTGGAGATGTTACATTAGTCAACATCCCAGGACAATGTTACATTGGTCAACATCCCAGGACAGTGTTACATTAGTCAACATCCCAGGACAGTGTTACATTAGTCAACATCCCAGGACAGTGGAGATGTTACATTAGTCAACATCCCAGGACAGTGTTATATTAGTCAACATCCCAGGACAGTGTTACATTAGTCAACATCCCAGGACAGTGTTACATTAGTCAACATCCCAGGACAGTGTTACATTAGTCACATCTAAGGACAGTGTTACATTAGTCAACATCCTAGGACACTGTTACATTAGTCAATATCCCAGGACAGTGTTACATTAGTCAATATCCCAGGACAGTGTTACATTAGTCAACATCCCAGGACAGTGGAGATGTTACATTAGTCAACATCCCAGGACAGTGTTACATTAGTCAACATCCCAGGACAGTGTTACATTAGTCAACATCCCAGGACAGTGTTACATTAGTCAATATCCCAGGACAGTGTTACATTAGTCAACATCCCAGGACAGTGTTACATTAGTCAACATCCCAGGACAGTGTTACGTCAGTCAACATCCCAGGACAGTGTTACATTAGTCAACATCCCAGGACAGTGTTACATTAGTCAACATCCCAGGACAGTGTTACATTAGTCAACATCCCAGGATAGTGTTACATTAGTCAACATCCCAGGACAGTGTTACATTAGTAAACATCCCAGGACAGTGTTACATTAGTCAACATCCCAGGACAGTGTTACATTAGTCAACATCCCAGGACAGTGTTACATTAGTCAAAATCCCAGGACAGGTGTTACATTAGTCAACATCCCAGGACAGTGTTACATTAGTCAACATCCCAGGACAGTGTTACATTAGTCAACATCCCAGGACAATGGAGATGTTACATTAGTCAACATCCCAGGACAGTGTTATATTAGTCAACATCCCAGGACAGTGTTACATTAGTCAACATTCCAGGACAGTGTTACATTAGTCAACATCCCAGGACAGTGTTACATTAGTCAACATCTAAGGACAGTGTTACATTAGTCAACATCCCAGGACAGTGTTATATTAGTCAACATCCCAGGACAGTGTTACATTAGTCAACATCCCAGGACAGTGTTACATTAGTCAACATCCCAGGACAGTGGAGATGTTACATTAGTCAACATCCCAGGACAGTGTTATATTAGTCAACATCCCAGGACAGTGTTACATTAGTCAACATCTCAGGACAGTGTTACATTAGTCAACATCCCAGGACAGTGTTACATTAGTCAACATCCCAGGACAGTGTTACATTAGTCAACATCTAAGGACAGTGTTACATTAGTCAACATCCTAGGACAGTGTTACATTAGTCAATATCCCAGGACAGTGTTACATTAGTCAATATCCCAGGACAGTGTTACATTAGTCAACATCCTAGGACAGTGTTGCATTAGTCAATATCCCAGGACAGTGTTACATTAGTCAATATCCCAGGACAGTGTTACATTAGTCAACATCCCAGGAAAGTGGAGATGTTACATTAGTCAACATCCCAGGACAGTGTTATATTAGTCAACATCCCAGGACAGTGTTACATTAGTCAACATCCCAGGACATTGCAGATGTTACATTAGTCAACATCCCAGGACATTGTAGATGTTACATTAGTCAACATCCCAGGACAGTGTTACATTAGTCAACATCCCAGGACAGTGTTACATTAGTAAACATCCCAGGACAGTGTTACATTAGTCAACATCCCAGGACAGTGTTACATTAGTCAACATCCCAGGACAGTGGAGATGCTACATTAGTCAACATCCCAGGACAGTGTTATATTAGTCAACATCCCAGGACAGTGTTACATTAGTCAACATCCCAGGACATTGCAGATGTTACATTAGTCAACATCCCAGGACATTGTAGATGTTACATTAGTCAACATCCCAGGACAGTGTTACATTAGTCAACATCACAGGACAGTGTTATATTAGTCAACATCCCATGACAGTGTTACATTAGTCAACATCCCAGGACAGTGTTACATTAGTCAACATCCCAGGACAGTGTTACATTAGTCAACATCCCAGGACAGTGTTACATTAGTCAACATCCCAGGACAGTGTTACATTAGTCAACATCCCAGGACAGTGTTACATTAGTCAACATCCCAGGACAGTGTTACATTAGTCAACATCCCAGGACAGTGTTACATTAGTCAACATCACAGGACAGGTGTTACATTAGACAACATCCCAGGACAGTGCAGGTGTTACATCAGTCAACATCCCAGGACAGTTGAGATGTTACATTAGTCAACATCCCAGGACAGTGTTACATTAGTCAACATCCCAGGACAGTGTTACATTAGTCAACATCCCAGGACAGTGGAGATGTTACATTAGTCAACATCCCAGGACAGTGTTATATTAGTCAACATCCCAGGACAGTGTTACATTAGTCAACATTCCAGGACAGTGTTACATTAGTCAACATCCCAGGACAGTGTTACATTAGTCAACATCTAAGGACAGTGTTACATTAGTCAACATCCCAGGACAGTGTTATATTAGTCAACATCCCAGGACAGTGTTACATTAGTCAACATCCAGGACAGTGTTACATTAGTCAACATCCCAGGACAGTGTTACATTAGTCAACATCCAGGACAGTGGAGATGTTACATTAGTCAACATCCCAGGACAGTGTTATATTAGTCAACATCCCAGGACAGTGTTACATTAGTCAACATCTCAGGACAGTGTTACATTAGTCAACATCCCAGGACAGTGTTACATTAGTCAACATCCCAGGACAGTGTTACATTAGTCAACATCTAAGGACAGTGTTACATTAGTCAACATCCTAGGACAGTGTTACATTAGTCAATATCCCAGGACAGTGTTACATTAGTCAATATCCCAGGACAGTGTTACATTAGTCAACATCCTAGGACAGTGTTGCATTAGTCAATATCCCAGGACAGTGTTACATTAGTCAATATCCCAGGACAGTGTTACATTAGTCAACATCCCAGGAAAGTGGAGATGTTACATTAGTCAACATCCCAGGACAGTGTTATATTAGTCAACATCCCAGGACAGTGTTACATTAGTCAACATCCCAGGACATTGCAGATGTTACATTAGTCAACATTCCAGGACATTGTAGATGTTACATTAGTCAACATCCCAGGACAGTGTTACATTAGTCAACATCCCAGGACAGTGTTACATTAGTAAACATCCCAGGACAGTGTTACATTAGTCAACATCCCAGGACAGTGTTACATTAGTCAACATCCCAGGACAGTGGAGATGTTACATTAGTCAACATCCCAGGACAGTGTTATATTAGTCAACATCCCAGGACAGTGTTACATTAGTCAACATCCCAGGACAGTGTTACATTAGTCAACATCCCAGGACAGTGGAGATGTTACATTAGTCAACATCCCAGGACAGTGTTATATTAGTCAACATCCCAGGACAGTGTTACATTAGTCAACATCCCAGGACATTGCAGATGTTACATTAGTCAACATCCCAGGACATTGTAGATGTTACATTAGTCAACATCTCAGGACAGTGTTACATTAGTCAACATCACAGGACAGTGTTATATTAGTCAACATCCCATGACAGTGTTACATTAGTCAACATCCCAGGACAGTGTTACATTAGTCAACATCCCAGGACAGTGTTACATTAGTCAACATCCCAGGACAGTGTTAAATTAGTCAACATCCCAGGACAGTGTTACATTAGTCAACATCCCAGGACAGTGTTACATTAGTCAACATCCCAGGACAGTGTTACATTAGTCAACATCCCAGGACAGTGTTACATTAGTCAACATCCCAGGACATTGCAGATGTTACATTAGTCAACATCCCAGGACATTGTAGATGTTACATTAGTCAACATCCCAGGACAGTGTTACATTAGTCAACATCCCAGGACAGTGTTACATTAGTAAACATCCCAGGACAGTGTTACATTAGTCAACATCCCAGGACAGTGTTACATTAGTCAACATCCCAGGACAGTGGAGATGTTACATTAGTCAACATCCCAGGACAGTGTTATCATTAGTCAACATCCCAGGACAGTGTTACATTAGTCAACATCCCAGGACAGTGTTACATTAGTCAACATCCCAGGACATGTGATTTACATTAGTCAACATCCCAGGACAGTGTTACATTAGTCAACATCCCAGGACAGTGTTACATTAGTCAACATCCCAGGACAGTGTTACATTAGTCAACATCCCAGGACAGTGTTACATTAGTCAACATCCCAGGACAGTGTTACATTAGTCAACATCCCAGGACAGTGTTACATTAGTCAACATCCCAGGACAGTGTTACATTAGTCAACATCCCAGGACAGTGTTACATTAGTCAACATCCCAGGACAGTGTTACATTAGTCAACATCCCAGGACAGTGTTACATTAGTCAACATCCCAGGACAGTGTTACATTAGTCAACATCCAAGGACAGTGTTACATTAGTCAACATCCCAGGACAGTGTTACATTAGTCAACATCCCAGGACAGTGTTACATTAGTCAACATTCAAGAACAGTGTTACATTAGTCAACATCCCAGGACAGTGTTACATTAGTCAACCATCCCAGGACAGTGTTACATTAGTCAACATCCCAGGACAGTGTTACATTAGTCAACATCCCAGGACAGTGTTACATTAGTCAACATCCCAGGACAGTGTTACATTAGTCAACATCCCAGGACAGTGCAGATGTTACATTAGTCAACATCCCAGGACAGTGTTACATTAGTCAACATCCCAGGACAGTGTTACATTAGTCAACATCCCAGGACAGTGTTACTATTAGTCAACATCCCAGGACAGTGTTACATTAGTCAACATCCCAGGACAGTGTTACATTAGTCAACATCCCAGGACAGTGTTACATTAGTCAACATCTCAGGACAGTGTTATATTAGTCAACATCCCAGGACAGTGTTACATTAGTCAACATCCCAGGACAGTGTTACATTAGTCAACATCCCAGGACAGTGTTACATTAGTCAACATCCCAGGACAGTGTTACATTAGTCAACATCCCAGGACAGTGTTACATTAGTCAACATCCCAGGACAGTGTTTACATTAGTCAACATCCCAGGACAGTGTTACATTAGTCAACATCCCAGGACAGTGTTACATTAGTCAACATCCCAGGACAGTTTTTACATTAGTCAACATCCCAGGACAGTGTTACATTAGTCAACATCCCAGGACAGTGTTACATTAGTCAACATCCCAGGACAGTGTTACATTAGTCAACATCCCAGGACAGTGTTACATTAGTCAACATCCCAGGACGAGTGTTACATTAGTCAACATCCAGGACAGTGTTACATTAGTCAACATCCCAGGACAGTGTTACATTAGTCAACATCCCAGGATCAGTGTTACATTAGTCAACATCCCGGACAGTGTTACATTAGTTCAACATCCCAGGACAGTGTTACATTAGTCAACATCCAGGACAGTGTTACATTAGTCAACATCCAGGACAGTGTTACATTAGTCAACATCCCAGGACAGTGTTACATTAGTCAACATCCCAGGACAGTGTTACATTAGTCAACATCCCAGGACAGTGTTACATTAGTCAAACATCCTAGGACAGTGTTACATTAGTCCAACATCCCAGGACAGTGTTACATTAGTCAACATCCCAGGACAGTGTTACATTAGTCAACATACCAGGACAGTGTTACATTAGTCAACATCCCAGGACAGTGTTACATTAGTCAACATCCCAGGACAGTGTTACATTAGTCAACATCCCAGGACAGTGTTACATGAGTCAACATCCCAGGACAGTGTTACATTAGTCAACATCCCAGGACAGTGGTACATTAGTCCAACATCCCAGGACAGTGTTACATTAGTCAACATCCCAGGACAGTGTTACATTAGTCAACATCCCAGGACAGTGTTACATTAGTCAACATCCCAGGACAGTGTTACATTAGTCAACATCCCAGGACAGTGTTACATTAGTCAACATACCAGGACAGTGTTACATTAGTCAACATCCCAGGACAGTGTTACATTAGTCAACATCCCAGGACAGTGTTACATTAGTCAACATCCCAGGACAGGAGATGTTACATTAGTCAACAGCCCAGGACAGTGTTACTTAGTACAACATCCCAGGACATGAAGATGGTTACATTAGGCAACATCCCAGGACATGGAGATGTTACATTAGTCAACTCAAAGGACAGTGTTACAGTAGTCAACATCCAGGACAGTGTTACATTAGTACAACATCCCAGGGACAGTGTTTACACTTAGCAACATCCAGGACAGTGTTACATTAGTCAAATCCCAGGACAGTGGAGATGTTACATTGTCACATCCCAGGACAGTGTTATATAAGTCAAACAATCCAGGACAGGTACATTAGTCAACATCCCAGGGACATTGCAGTGTTACATTATCACATCCTCAGGACATGTAGAAGATGTTACATTAGTCAACATCCAGGACAGTGTTACATTAGTCAACATCCAGGACAGTGTTAGATTAGTCAACATCCCAGGGACAGTGTACATTAGTCAACATGCCCAGTACAGTGTCTACATTAGTCAACATCCCAGGACTAGTGTTACATTAGTCCAACCATCCCCAGGACAGTGTTACATTAGTCAACATCCCAGGACAGTGTTACATTAGTCAACATCCCAGGACAGTGTTACATTAGTCAACATCCCAGGACAGTGTTACATTAGTCAACATCCCAGGACAGTGTTACATTAGTCAACATCCCAGGACAGTGTTACATTAGTCAACATCCCAGGACAGTGTTACATTAGTCAACATCCCAGGACAGTGTTACATTAGTCAACATCCCAGGACAGTGTTACATTAGTCAACATCCCAGGACAGTGTTACATTAGTCAACATCCCAGGACAGTGTTACATTAGTCAACATCCAGGACAGTGTTACATTAGTCAACATCCCAGGACAGTGTTACATTAGTCAACATCCCAGGACAGTGTTACATTAGTCAACATCCCAGGACAGTGTTACATTAGTCAACATCCCAGGACAGTGTTACATTAGTCAACATCCCAGGACAGTGTTACATTAGTCAACATCCCAGGACAGTGTTACATTAGTCAACATCCCAGGACAGTGTTACATTAGTCAACATCCCAGGACAGTGTTACATTAGTCAACATCCCAGGACAGTGTTACATTAGTCAACATCCCAGGACAGTGTTACATTAGTCAACATCCCAGGACAGTGTTACATTAGTCAACATCCCAGGACAGTGTTACATTAGTCAACATCCCAGGACAGTGTTACATTAGTCAACATCCCAGGACAGTGTTACATTAGTCACATCCCAGGACAGTGTTACATTAGTCAACATCCCAGGACAGTGTTACATTAGTCAACATCCAGGACAGTGTTACATTAGTCAACATCCCAGGACAGTGTTACATTAGTCAACATCCCAGGACAGGTGTTACATTAGTCAACATCCCAGGACAGTGTTACATTAGTCAACATCCCAGGACAGTGCGAGATGTTACATTAGTCAACATCCCAGGACAGTGTTACATTAGTCAACATCCCAGGACAGTGTTACATTAGTCAACATCCCAGGACTATGCAGATGTTACATTAGTCAACATCCCAGGACATTGTAGATGTTACAATTAGTCAACATTCTCAGGACAGTGTTACATTAGTCAACATCACAGGACAGTGTTATATTAGTCAACATCCCATGACAGTGTTATATGTAGTCCGAACATCCCAGGACAGTGTTACATTAGTCAACATCCCCAGGACAGTGTTACATTAGTCAACATCCCAGGACAGTGTTAAATTAGTCAACATCCCAGGACAGTGTTACATTAGTCAACATCCCAGGACAGTGTTACATTAGTCAACATCCCAGGACAGTGTTACATTAGTCAACATCCCAGGACAGTGTTACATTAGGTCAACATCCCAGGACATTGCAGATGTTACATTAGTCAACATCCAGGACATTGTAGATGTTACATTAGTCAACATCCCAGGACAGTGTTACAATTAGTCAACATCCCAGGACAGTGTTACATTAGTAAACATCCCAGGACAGTGGTTTACATTAGTCAACATCCCAGGACAGTGTTACATTAGTCAACATCCCAGGACAGTGGAGATGTTACATTAGTCAACATCCCAGGACAGTGTTATATTAGTCAACATCCCAGGACAGTGTTACATTAGTCAACATCCCAGGACATTGTAGATGTTACATTAGTCAACATCCCAGGACATTGTAGATGTTACATTAGTCAACATCCCAGGACAGTGTTACATTAGTCAACATCACAGGACAGTGTTATATTAGTCAACATCCCATGACAGTGTTACATTAGTCAACATCCCAGGACAGTGTTACATTAGTCAACATCCCAGGATAGTGTTACATTAGTCAACATCCCAGGACAGTGTTACATTAGTCAACATCCCAGAACAGTGTTACATTAGTCAACATCCCAGGACAGTGTTACATTAGTCAACATACCAGGACAGTGTTACATTAGTCAACATCCCAGGACATTGTTACATTAGTCAACATCCCAGGACAGTGTTACATTAGTCAACATCCCAGGACAGTGGAGATGTTACATTAGTCAACATCCCAGGACAGTGTTACATTAGTCAACATCCCAGAACAGTGTTACATTAGTCAACATCCCAGGACATTGCAGATGTTACATTAGTCAACATCCCAGGACAGTGTTACATTAGTCAACATCCCAGGACAGTGTTGCATTAGTCAACATCACAGGACAGTGTTATATTAGTCAACATCCCATGACAGTGTTACATTAGTCAACATCCCAGGACAGTGTTACATTAGTCAACATCCCAGGACAGTGTTACATTAGTCAACATCTCAGGACAGTGTTACATTAGTCAACATCCCAGGACAGTGTTACATTAGTCAACATCCCAGGACAGTGTTACATTAGTCAACATACCAGGACAGTGTTACATTAGTCAACATCCCAGGACAGTGTTACATTAGTCAACATCCCAGGACAGTGTTACATTAGTCAACATCCCAGGACAGTGGAGATGTTACATTAGTCAACATCCCAGGACAGTGTGTTAAATTAGTCAACATCCCAGGACATTGCAGATGTACATTAGTCAACATCCCAGGACATTGTCGTGTTACAATTAGGTCACAATCCCAGGACAGTGTTACATTAGTCAACATCCCAGGACAGTGTTACATTAGTCAACATCCCAGGACAGTGTTACATTAGTCAACATCCCAGGACAAGTGTTACATTAGTCAACATCCCAGGACAGTGTTACATTAGTCAACATCCCAGGACATGGCAAGATGTACATTAGTCAACATCCCAGGACATTGTAGAGGTTACATTAGTCCAACATCCCAGGACAGTGTTACATTAGTCCAACATCCCAGGACAGTGTTACATTAGTACACATCCCAGGACAGTGTTACATTAGTCAACATCCCCAGGACAGTGTTACATTAGTCACATCCCAGGAACTGGAGATGTTACATTAGTCAACATCCCAGGACAAGTGTTATATTAGTCAACATCCCAGGACCGTGTTACATTAGTCAACATCCCCAGGACATTGTAGTGTTACATTAGTCAACATCCCAGGACATTGTAGATGTTACATTAGTCAACATCCCAGGACAGTGTTACATTAGTCAACATCACAGGACAGTGTTATATTAGTCAACATCCCATGACAGTGTTACATTAGTCAACATCCCAGGACAGTGTTACATTAGTCAACATCCCAGGATAGTGTTACATTAGTCAACATCCCAGGACAGTGTTACATTAGTCAACATCCCAGAACAGTGTTACATTAGTCAACATCCCAGGACAGTGTTACATTAGTCAACATACCAGGACAGTGTTACATTAGTCAACATCCCAGGACATTGTTACATTAGTCAACATCCCAGGACAGTGTTACATTAGTCAACATCCCAGGACAGTGGAGATGTTACATTAGTCAACATCCCAGGACAGTGTTACATTAGTCAACATCCCAGAACAGTGTTACATTAGTCAACATCCCAGGACATTGCAGATGTTACATTAGTCAACATCCCAGGACAGTGTTACATTAGTCAACATCCCAGGACAGTGTTGCATTAGTCAACATCACAGGACAGTGTTATATTAGTCAACATCCCATGACAGTGTTACATTAGTCAACATCCCAGGACAGTGTTACATTAGTCAACATCCCAGGACAGTGTTACATTTAGTCAGACATCTCAGGACAGTGTTACATTAGTCACACTCCCAGGACAGTGTTACATTAGTCAACATCCCAGGACAGTGTTACATTAGTCAACATACCAGGACAGTGTTACATTAGTCAACATCCCAGGACAGTGTTACATTAGTCAACATCCCAGGACAGTGTTACATTAGTCAACATCCCAGGACAGTGGAGATGTTACATTAGTCAACATCCCAGGACAGTGTTACATTAGTCAACATCCCAGGACATTGCAGATGTTACATTAGTCAACATCCCAGGACATTGTAGATGTTACATTAGTCAACATCCCAGGACAGTGTTACATTAGTCAACATCCCAGGACAGTGTTACATTAGTAAACATCCCAGGACAGTGTTACATTAGTCAACATCCCAGGGACAGTGTTACATTAGTCAACATCCCAGGACAGTGGAGATGTTACATTAGTCAACATCCCAGGACAGTGTTATATAGTCAAATCCCAGGACAGTGTTACATTAGTCAACATCCCAGGACAGTGGTTACATTAGTCAACATACCAGGACAGTGTTTACATAGTCAACATCCCAGGACAGTGTTACATTAGTCAACATCCCAGGACAGTGTTACATTAGTCAACATACCAGGACAGTGTTACATTAGTCAACATCCCAGGACAGTGTTACATTAGTCAACATACCAGGACAGTGTTACATTAGTCAACATCCCAGGACAGTGTTACATTAGTCAACATCCCAGGACAGTGGTTACATTAGTCAACATCCCAGGACAGTGTTACATTAGTCAACATCCCAGGACAGTGTTACATTAGTCAACATACCAGGACAGTGTTACATTAGTCAACATCCCAGGACAGTGTTACATTAGTCAACATCCCAGGACAGGTGTTACATTAGTCAACATCCCAGGACAGTGTTACATTAGTCAACATCCCAGGACAGTGTTACATTAGTCAACATCCCAGGACAGTGTTACATTAGTCAACATCCCAGGACAGTGTTACATTAGTCAACATCCCAGGACAGTGTTACATTAGTCAACATCCCAGGACAGTGTTACATTAGTCAACATCCCAGGACAGTGTTACATTAGTCAACATCCCAGGACAGTGTTACATTAGTCAACATCCCAGGACAGTGTTACATTAGTCAACATCCCAGGATAGTGTTACATTAGTCAACATACCAGGACAGTGTTACATTAGTCAACATCCCAGGACAGTGTTACATTAGTCAACATCCCAGGACAGTGTTACATTAGTCAACATCCCAGGACAGTGTTACATTAGTCAACATACCAGGACAGTGTTACATTAGTCAACATCCCAGGACAGTGTTACATTAGTCAACATACCAGGACAGTGTTACATTAGTCAACATCCCAGGACAGTGTTACATTAGTCAACATCCCAGGACAGTGTTACATTAGTCAACATCCCAGGACAGTGTTACATTAGTCAACATCCCAGGACAGTGTTACATTAGTCAACATCCCAGGACAGGTGTTACATTAGTCAACATCCCAGGACAGTGTTACATTAGTCAACATCCCAGGACAGTGTTACATTAGTCAACATCCCAGGACAGTGTTACATTAGTCAACATTCCAGGACAGTGGTACATTAGTCAACATCCCAGGACAGTGTTACATTAGTCAACATCCCAGGACGGGTGTTACATTAGTCAACATCCCAGGACAGTGTTACATTAGTCAACATCCCAGGAACTGAAGTAAACAGAAAGTCAGTTGTAAAGAACTGAAGTAAACAGAAACACAAGTATAAGGAAATTAAGAAAACAGAAACACAAGCGTACGGAATTGAAGAAAATAGAAGCTCGAAGAGCATGCACCTTCTGGTATCTCCCTGCTGTGCACCCCTTGATGTCAAACCTACTCTCGATCCTGTCTGCGGGGTAAAATATACTCTGCATGGCCAGGAAATATTTCTTGGATTTGCCTTTCATCTTGATCGCATAGCACCCAATGTACTTCACCAACAAGGAGTGTGGGTAGTGTATAAAATGTTGCAAGTATTTTCTGGGGGCAGGAACAAAACAAAAGATTTCAACAACAATGTACTTTACCAGCAAGGAGTGTGGGTAGTGTATAAAATGTTGCAAGTATTTTCTAGGGGCAGGAACAAAAGATTTCAACAACAATGTACTTTACCAGCAAGGAGTGTGGGTAGTGTATAAAATGTTGCAAGTATTTTCTGGGGGCAGGAACAAAAGATTTCAACACCAATGTACTTTACCAGCAAGGAGTGTGGGTAGTGTATAAAATGTTGCAAGTATTTTCTGGGGGCAGGAATAAAAGATTTCAACACCAATGCACATCACCAGCAGGGAACAGAGGTAGTGTATAAAATGTATTTTCTGGGGGCAAGAGCACACCAAAACATTTCAACACCAATGTACTTCACCAGTTGAGTCAGTTGAGTTATATACACAAAAATCATCATCATCACAATATTATGAAAGCAATAAATAAATTCAGTGATTGTAATTTAAACTCAGTTTGTTTGTATAAATTCTAAATGTCTATAAATGTTTGTGTAGCTTAAGTGAGTGCACGCATTGGTAAAACATTTAGCGGGGGTTCACACATATAGTCCAGGAGGAGAACACGTCAGGGAGGTACCTTGCCTATGCAGCTTTATTGCACCAAGCTCCTGCATATCTTAATTCCTTTCTCACTCCTGGCGATATCAAGAACAGCTATATCTATCTTTTCAACAAGCCACTTCTTGGCTGTTTTCTTGAGTATCTAGGGACTGTGTCGTCATTCAGCGTTACAGACATTTGACCTGAGTTTTCGCTCTGGGATTTGAAGTAGTAATTAGTCACTTCTGACAAAAATAAGGGATCTCAAACTGCACCCAGAACTAAACACCAGTAGGGGAGATAATGACTTTTGACAGCGTGGTTGCCTGCCTGGGATCTACTTTAGTCAACTTTTGACACAGACAGGCACAGGAAGACTGAGGTGGACAGCTGAGACACTTGGGCAACAAATGATATTAATAATAAAAGGACTTCTTACAAATATCAGATGGCCAAAGGAGTTGGAGAGTCATGATTGGCCACATCTGCTCCAGGCCTGGCCCCTGAAGAAAGGGGACTATCTATCCATGGTGGACCTCCTGAAGCATGGGTCCAGAGGCTAACACAGTGCTAGTAACCCTTGTAGCAGCCCTTGCATAGACCTGGTGTATGCAACTGTTACCTCTTGACCAGGTTTTATCATTGATATTATAGCACTAGTGTATGCAACTGTTACCATCTGACCAGGTTTTATCATTGATATTACAGACCTGGTGTATGCAACAGTTACCTTTTGACCAGGTTTTATCACTGATATTATGGCACTGGTGTATGCAACCATTACCTTTTGACCAGGTTTTATCATTGATATTATAGCTCCAAAGTATGCACCATTACCTTTTGACAAAGGTTTTATCATTGACATTATAGCACTGGGGTATGCAACTGTTACCCTTTGACCAGGTTTTATCATTGATATTACAGACCTGGTGTATGCAACAGTTACCTTTTGACCAGGTTTTATCATTGATATTACAGACCTGGTGTATGCAACCATTACCTTTTGACCAGGTTTTATCATTGATATTATAGCTCCGAAGTATGCAACCATTACCTTATGACAAAGGTTTTATCAGTGACATTATAGCACTGGAGTATGCAACTGTTACCCTTTGACCAGGTTTTATCATTGATATTACAGGCCTGGTGTATGCAACAGTTACCTTTGGACCAGGTTTTATCATTGATATTATAACCCTGAAGTATGCAACTGTTACCTTTTCACCAGGTTTTATCATTGATATTATTGTCCCTTGTGCACCCAAGGATCACCTGCATAGCCGCATTCTGTAAGCACTCCAATCTTTCAAGGTGGCTCTTTGATACTGTCAGCAACCCCAAACCATACTCAATGACAGAAATTATTAACTGCTGAAAGAGCCTGTAAAGCATCCTCTACCTCAGTTGCTGCCATCGCCCTCAAAGCATTAAGTCCCCTACCAGCCTTCACCACCAAAGCCTCCACATGATCCTTAAAAGACATACACCTATTATAGGTGATACCCAAGTACTTCAATTTACTCTCTCTACTAAGAGGACATCCATTCAATATAATACATGGGACATCTGCCTTAAAAATCTGGTTATCCAGGGAGTACCACACAACCGATGCCTTGTCTGGGTTTATAACTGCCCCTGCATTCCTGCACCACTCCGCCACTCTGTTTACCCTGTGTCACAGTAAGTCAATGTAGAAGTGTTACAGTAAGTTGATGTAGAAGTGTTACAGTAATCAATGTAGAAGTGTTACAGTAATCAATGTAGAAGTGTTACAGTAATCAATGTAGAAGTGTCACAGTAATGTATGTAGAAGTGTTACAGTAATGTATGTAGAAGTGTTACAGTAATGTATGTAGAAGTGTTACAGTAATGTATGTAGAAGTGTCACAGTAATCAATGTAGAAGTGTTACAGTAATCAATGTAGAAGTGTTACAGTAATCAATGTAGAAGTGTTACAGTAATCAATGTAGAAGTGTTACAGTAATGTATGTAGAAGTGTCACAGTAATCAATGTAGAAGTGTTACAGTAATGTATGTAGAAGTGTTACAGTAATGTATGTAGAAGTGTTACAGTAATCAATGTAGAAGTGTTACAGTAATGTATGTAGAAGTGTTACAGTAATGTATGTAGAAGTGTTACAGTAATGTATGTAGAAGTGTTACAGTAATGTATGTAGAAGTGTTACAGTAATCAATGTAGAAGTGTCACAGTAATCAATGTAGAAGTGTTACAGTAATCAATGTAGAAGTGTTACAGTAATCAATGTAGAAGTGTCACAGTAATGTATGTAGAAGTGTTACAGTAATGTATGTAGAAGTGTTACAGTAATGTATGTAGAAGTGTTACAGTAATCAATGTAGAAGTGTTACAGTAATGTATGTAGAAGTGTTACAGTAATGTATGTAGAAGTGTTACAGTAATGTATGTAGAAGTGTTACAGTAATGTATATAGAAGTGTCACAGTAATCAATGTAGAAGTGTCACAGTAATCAATGTAGAAGTGTTACAGTAATCAATGTAGAAGTGTTACAGTAATCAATGTAGAAGTGTCACAGTAATGTATGTAGAAGTGTTACAGTAATGTATGTAGAAGTGTTACAGTAATGTATGTAGAAGTGTTACAGTAATCAATGTAGAAGTGTCACAGTAATCAATGTAGAAGTGTTACAGTAATCAATGTAGAAGTGTTACAGTAATCAATGTAGAAGTGTTACAGTAATCAATGTAGAAGTGTTACAGTAATCAATGTAGAAGTGTTACAGTAATCAATGTAGAAGTGTTACAGTAATCAATGTAGAAGTGTTACAGTAATCAATGTAGAAGTGTTACAGTAATCAATGTAGAAGTGTTACAGTAATCAATGTAGAAGTGTTACATGTAATCAATGTAGAAGTGTTACAGTAATCAATGTAGAAGTGTACAGTAAATCAATGTAGAAGTGTTACAGTAATCAATGTAGAAGTGTTACAGTAATCAATGTAGAAGTGTCACAGTAATCAATGTAGAAGTGTTACAGTAATCAATGTAGAAGTGTTACAGTAATCAATGTAGAAGTGTTACAGTAATCAATGTAGAAGTGTTACAGTAATCAATGTAGAAGTGTTACAGTAATCAATGTAGAAGTGTTACAGTAATCAATGTAGAAGTGTTACAGTAATCAATGTAGAAGTGTTACAGTAATCAATATAGAAGTGTCCACAGTAATCAATGTAGAAGTGTCACAGTAATCAATGTAGAAGTGTTACAGTAATCAATGTAGAAGTGTTACAGTAATCAATGTAGAAGTGTTACAGTAATCAATGTAGAAGTGTTACAGTAATCAATGTAGAAGTGTTACAGTAATGTATGTAGAAGTGTTACAGTACTCTATGTAGAAGTGTTACAGTAATCAATGTAGAAGTGTCACAGTAATCAATGTAGAAGTGTTACAGTAATGTATGTAGAAGTGTTACAGTAATCAATGTAGAAGTGTTACAGTAATGTATGTAGAAGTGTTACAGTAATGTATGTAGAAGTGTTACAGTAATGTATGTAGAAGTGTTACAGTAATGTATGTAGAAGTGTTACAGTAATCAATGTAGAAGTGTCACAGTAATCAATGTAGAAGTGTTACAGTAATGTATGTAGAAGTGTTACAGTAATCAATGTAGAAGTGTTACAGTAATGTATGTAGAAGTGTTACAGTAATGTATGTAGAAGTGTCACAGTAATGTATGTAGAAGTGTTACAGTAATGTATGTAGAAGTGTTACAGTAATGTATGTAGAAGTGTTACAGTAATGTATGTAGAAGTGTTACAGTAATGTATGTAGAAGTGTTACAGTAATGTATGTAGAAGTGTTACAGTAATGTATGTAGAAGTGTCACAGTAATGTATGTAGAAGTGTTACAGTAATGTATGTAGAAGTGTTACAGTAATGTATGTAGAAGTGTTACAGTAATGTATGTAGAAGTGTTACAGTAATGTATGTAGAAGTGTCACAGTAATGTATGTAGAAGTGTTACAGTAATCAATGTAGAAGTGTTACAGTAATGTATGTAGAAGTGTTACAGTAATCAATGTAGAAGTGTTACAGTAATGTATGTAGAAGTGTTACAGTAATGTATGTAGAAGTGTTACAGTAATGTATGTAGAAGTGTCACAGTAATCAATGTAGAAGTGTTACAGTAATGTATGTAGAAGTGTTACAGTAATGTATGTAGAAGTGTTACAGTAATGTATGTAGAAGTGTTACAGTAATGTATGTAGAAGTGTTACAGTAATCAATGTAGAAGTGTTACAGTAATGTATGTAGAAGTGTTACAGTAATGTATGTAGAAGTGTTACAGTAATGTATGTAGAAGTGTTACAGTAATCAATGTAGCAGTGTCACAGTAATGTATGTAGAAGTGTTACAGTAATCAATGTAGCAGTGTTACAGTAATGTATGTAGAAGTGTTACAGTAATCAATGTAGCAGTGTTACAATAATGTATGTAGAAGTGTTACAGTAATCAATGTAGCAGTGTTACAGTAATGTATGTAGAATTTTTTTAGTAATCAATGTAGAAGTGTCACAGTAATGTATGTAGAAGTGTTACAGTAATCAATGTAGAAGTGTTACAGTAATCAATGTAGAAGTGTTACAGTAATCAATGTAGAAGTGTCACAGTAATCAATGTAGAAGTGTCACAGTAATCAATGTAGAAGTGTTACAATAATGTATGTAGAAGTGTTACAGTAATCAATGTAGAAGTGTTACAGTAATGTATGTAGAAGTGTTACAGTAATGTATGTAGAAGTTTTACAGTAATGTATGTAGAAGTGTTACATTAATGTATGTAGAAGTGTTACAGTAATGTATGTAGAAGTGTTACAGTAATCAATGTAGAAGTGTCACAGTAATCAATGTAGAAGTGTTACAGTAATCAATGTAGAAGTGTTACAGTAATCAATGTAGAAGTGTTACAGTAATCAATGTAGAAGTGTCACAGTAATGCAATGTAGAAGTGTTACAGTAATCATGTAGAAGTGTTACAGTAATCAATGTAGAAGTGTTACAGTAATCAATGTAGAAGTGTACAGTAATCAATGTAGAAGTGTCACAGTAATCAATGTAGAAGTGTTACAGTAATCAATGTAGAAGTGTCACAGTAATCAATGTAGAAGTGTTACAGTAATCAATTGTAGAAGTGTTACAGTAATCAATGTAGAAGTGTTACAGTAATCAATGTAGAAGTGTTACAGTAATCAATGTAGAAGTGTTACAGTAATTCAATGTAGAAGTGTTACAGTAATCAATGTAGAAGTGTTACAGTAATCAATGTAGAAGTGTTACAGTAAGTCATGTAGAAGTGTTACAGTAATTCATGTAGAAGTGTTACAGTAATCAATGTAGAAGTGTTACAGTAATCAATGTAGAAGTGTTACAGTAATGTATGTAGAAGTGTTACAGTAATCAATGTAGAAGTGTTACAGTAATCAATGTAGAAGTGTTACAGTAATCAATGTAGAAGTGTCACAGTAATGTAATGTAGAAGTGTTACAGTAATCAATGTAGAAGTGTTACAGTAATGTATGTAGAAGTGTTACAGTAACGTATGTAGAAGTGTTACAGTAAGTCAATGTAGAAGTGTCACAGTAATGTATGTAGAAGTGTTACAGTAATGTAATGTAGAAGTGTCACAGTAATCAATGTAGAAGTGTCACAGTAATCAATGTAGAAGTGTTACAGTAATCAATGTAGAAGTGTTACAGTAATCAATGTAGAAGTGTCACAGTAATCAATGTAGAAGTGTTACAGTAATCAATGTAGAAGTGTTACAGTAATCAATGTAGAAGTGTCACAGTAATCAATGTAGAAGTGTTACAGTAAGTCAATGTAGAAGTGTCACAGTAATGTATGTAAGAAGTGTTACAGTAAGTCAATGTAGAAGTGTCACAGTAATGTATGTAGAAGTGTTACAGTAATGTATGTAGAAGTGTTACAGTAATCAATGTAGAAGTGTTACAGTAATCAATGTAGAAGTGTTACAGTAATCAATTTTGAAGTGGTAAAGTAATCAATGTAGAAGTGTTACAGTAATCAATGTAGAAGTGTCACAGTAATGTATGTAGAAGTGTTACAGTAAGTCAATGTAGAAGTGTCACAGTAATGTATGTAGAAATGTTACAGTAATGTATGTAGAAGTGTCACAGTAATCAATGTAGAAGTGTCACAGTAATCAATGTAGAAGTGTCACAGTAATCAATGTAGAAGTGTTACAGTAATCAATGTAGAAGTGTCACAGTAATCAATGTAGAAGTGTTACAGTAATTTATGTAGAAGTGTCACAGTAATCAATGTAGAAGTGTCACAGTAATCAATGTAGAAGTGTCACAGTAATCAATATAGAAGTGTCACAGTAATCAATGCAGAAGTGTTACAGTAATCAATGTAGAAGTGTTACAGTAATCAATGTAGAAGTGTTACAGTAATTCAATGTAGAAGTGTTACAGTAATTCAATGTAGAAGTGTTACAGTAATGTATGTAGAAGTGTCACAGTAATGTATGTAGAAGTGTTACAGTAATCAATGTAGAAGTGTCACAGTAATCAATGTAGAAGTGTCACAGTAATCAATGTAGAAGTGTTACAGTAATGTATGTAGAAGTGTCACAGTAATTCAATGTAGAAGTGTTACAGTAATGTAATGTAGAAGTGTTACAGTAATCAATGTAGAAGTGTCACAGTAATCAATGTAGAAGTGTTACAGTAATCAATGTAGAAGTGTTACAGTAATCAATAGTAGAAGTGTTACAGTAATCAATGCTAGAAGTGTTACAGTAATCAATGTAGAAGTGTTACAGTAATCAATGTAGAAGTGTTACAGTAATGTAATGTAGAAGTGTTACAGTAATCATGTAGAAGTGTACAGTAATCATGTAGAAGTGTACAGTAATCAATGTAGAAGTGTCACAGTAATCAATGTAGAAGTGTTACAGTAATCAATGTAGAAGTGTCACAGTAATCAATGTAGAAGTGTCACAGTAATCAATGTAGAAGTGTTACAGTAATCAATGTAGAAGTGTTACAGTAATCAATGTAGAAGTGTTACAGTAATCAATGTAGAAGTGTCACAGTAATCAATGTAGAAGTGTACAGTAATCAATGTAGAAGTGTACAGTAATCAATGTAGAAGTGTTCACAGTAATCAATGTAGAAGTGTTACAGTAATCAATGTAGAAGTGTTACAGTAATCAATGTAGAAGTGTTACAGTAATCAATGTAGAAGTGTTACAGTAATCAATGTAGAAGTGTTACAGTAATCAATGTAGAAGTGTTACAGTAATCAATGTAGAAGTGTTACAGTAATCAATGTAGAAGTGTTACAGTAATCAATGTAGAAGTGTTACAGTAATCAATGTAGAAGTGTTACAGTAATCAATGTAGAAGTGTTACAGTAATCAATGTAGAAGTGTTCACAGTAATCAATGTAGAAGTGTTACAGTAATCAATGTAGAAGTGTTACAGTAATCAATGTAGAAGTGTTACAGTAATCAATGTAGAAGTGTTACAGTAATCAATGTAGAAGTGTTACAGTAATCAATGTAGAAGTGTTACAGTAATCAATGTAGAAGTGTTACAGTAATCAATGTAGAAGTGTTACAGTAATCAATGTAGAAGTGTTACAGTAATCAATGTAGAAGTGTTACAGTAATCAATGTAGAAGTGTTACAGTAATCAATGTAGAAGTGTTACAGTAATCAATGTAGAAGTGTTACAGTAATCAATGTAGAAGTGTTACAGTAATCAATGTAGAAGTGTTACAGTAATCAATGTAGAAGTGTTACAGTAATCAATGTAGAAGTGTTACAGTAATCAATGTAGAAGTGTTACAGTAATCAATGTAGAAGTGTTACAGTAATCAATGTAGAAGTGTTACAGTAATCAATGTAGAAGTGTTACAGTAATCAATGTAGAAGTGTTACAGTAATCAATGTAGAAGTGTTACAGTAATCAATGTAGAAGTGTTACAGTAATCAATGTAGAAGTGTTACAGTAATCAATGTAGAAGTGTTACAGTAATCAATGTAGAAGTGTTACAGTAATCAATGTAGAAGTGTTACAGTAATCAATGTAGAAGTGTTACAGTAATCAATGTAGAAGTGTCACAGTAATCAATGTAGAAGTGTTACAGTAATCAATGTAGAAGTGTTACAGTAATCAATGTAGAAGTGTTACAGTAATCAATGTAGAAGTGTTACAGTAATCAATGTAGAAGTGTTACAGTAATCAATGTAGAAGTGTTACAGTAATCAATGTAGAAGTGTCACAGTAATCAATGTAGAAGTGTTACAGTAATCAATGTAGAAGTGTTACAGTAATCAATGTAGAAGTGTTACAGTAATCAATGTAGAAGTGTTACAGTAATCAATGTAGAAGTGTCACAGTAATCAATGTAGAAGTGTTACAGTAATCAATGTAGAAGTGTTACAGTAATCAATGTAGAAGTGTTACAGTAATCAATGTAGAAGTGTTACAGTAATCAATGTAGAAGTGTTACAGTAATCAATGTAGAAGTGTTACAGTAATCAATGTAGAAGTTTCACAGTAATCAATGTAGAAGTGTTACAGTAATCAATGTAGAAGTGTCACAGTAAGTCAATGTAGAAGTGTTACAGTAATCAATGTAGAAGTGTTACAGTAATCAATGTAGAAGTGTTACAGTAATCAATGTAGAAGTGTTACAGTAATCAATGTAGAAGTGTTACAGTAATCAATGTAGAAGTGTTACAGTAATCAATGTAGAAGTGTTACAGTAATCAATGTAGAAGTTTCACAGTAATCAATGTAGAAGTGTTACAGTAATCAATGTAGAAGTGTTACAGTAATCAATGTAGAAGTGTTACAGTAATCAATGTAGCAGTGTTACAGTAATCATGTAGAAGTGTTACAGTAATCAATGTAGCAGTGTTACAGTAATTAATGTAGAAGTTTTTACAGTAATCAATGTAGAAGTGTCACAGTAATGTATGTAGAAGTGTTACAGTAATCAATGTAGAAGTGTTACAGTAATCAATGTAGAAGTGTTACAGTAATCAATGTAGAAGTGTCACAGTAATCAATGTAGAAGTGTCACAGTAATCAATGTAGAAGTGTTACAAGTAATGTAATGTAGAAGTGTTACAGTAATCAATGTAGAAGTGTTACAGTAATCAATGTAGAAGTGTTGCAGTAATCAATGTAGAAGTGTTACTGTAATCTATGTAGAAGTGTTACAGTAATGTAATGTAGAAGTGTTACAGTAATCAATGTAGAAGTGTTACAGTAATCAATGTAGAAGTGTTCACAGTAATGTCATGTAGAAGTGTTACAGTAATGTAATGTAGAAGTGTTACAGTAATCAATGTAGAAGTGTTACAGTAATCAATGTAGAAGTGTCACAGTAATGTATGTAGAAGTGTTACAGTAATGTATGTAGAAGTGTTACAGTAATCAATGTAGAAGTGTTACAGTAATCAATGTAGAAGTGTCACAGTAATCAATGTAGAAGTGTCACAGTAATGTATGTAGAAGTGTTACAGTAATCAATGTAGAAGTGTCACAGTAATGTATGTAGAAGTGTTACAGTAATCATTGTAGAAGTGTTACAGTAATCAATGTAGAAGTGTTACAGTAATCAATGTAGAAGTGTCACAGTAATCAATGTAGAAGTGTTACAGTAATGTATGTAGAAGTGTTACAGTAATCAATGTAGAAGTGTCACAGTAATGTATGTAGAAGTGTTACAGTAATGTATGTAGAAGTGTTACAGTAATGTATGTAGAAGTGTTACAGTAATCAATGTAGAAGTGTTACAGTAATCAATGTAGAAGTGTTACAGTAATGTATGTAGAAGTGTTACAGTAATCAATGTAGAAGTGTTACAGTAATCAATGTAGAAGTGTTACAGTAATCAATGTAGAAGTGTCACAGTAATCAATGTAGAAGTGTTACAGTAAGTCAATGTAGAAGTGTTACAGTAATCAATGTAGAAGTGTTACAGTAATCTATGTAGAAGTGTTACAGTAAGTCAATGTAGAAGTGTCACAGTAATCATATGTAGAAGTGTTACAGTAATCATGTAGAAGTGTCACAGTAATCAATGTAGAAGTGTCACAGTAATCAATGTAGAAGTGTTACAGTAATCAATGTAGAAGTGTTACAGTAATCAATGTAGAAGTGTCACAGTAATCAATGTAGAAGTGTTACAGTAATCAATGTAGAAGTGTTACAGTAATCAATGTAGAAGTGTCACAGTAATCAATGTAGAAGTGTTACAGTAAGTCAATGTAGAAGTGTCACAGTAATCAATGTAGAAGTGTTACAGTAAGTCAATGTAGAAGTGTCACAGTAATCAATGTAGAAGTGTTACAGTAATCAATGTAGAAGTGTTACAGTAATCAATGTAGAAGTGTTACAGTAATCAATGTAGAAGTGTTACAGTAATCAATGTAGAAGTGTACAGTAATCAATGTAGAAGTGTTACAGTAATCAATGTAGAAGTGTCACAGTAATCAATGTAGAAGTGTTACAGTAATCAATGTAGAAGTGTCACAGTAATCAATGTAGAAGTGTTACAGTAATCAATGTAGAAGTGTCACAGTAATCAATGTAGAAGTGTCACAGTAATCAATGTAGAAGTGTCACAGTAATCAATGTAGAAGTGTTACAGTAATCAATGTAGAAGTGTCACAGTAATCAATGTAGAAGTGTTACAGTAATCAATGTAGAAGTGTCACAGTAATCAATGTAGAAGTGTCACAGTAATCAATGTAGAAGTGTCACAGTAATCAATATAGAAGTGTCACAGTAATCAATGTAGAAGTGTTACAGTAATCAATGTAGAAGTGTTACAGTAATCAATGTAGAAGTGTTACAGTAATCAATGTAGAAGTGTTACAGTAATCAATGTAGAAGTGTTACAGTAATCAATGTAGAAGTGTTACAGTAATCAATGTAGAAGTGTTACAGTAATCAATGTAGAAGTGTTACAGTAATCAATGTAGAAGTTTCACAGTAATCAATGTAGAAGTGTTACAGTAATCAATGTAGAAGTGTACAGTAATCAATGTAGAAGTGTTACAGTAATCAATGTAGAAGTGTTACAGTAATCAATGTAGAAGTGTCACAGTAATCAATGTAGAAGTGTTACAGTAATCAATGTAGAAGTGTTACAGTAATCAATGTAGAAGTGTTACAGTAATCAATGTAGAAGTGTTACAGTAATCAATGTAGAAGTGTTACAGTAATCAATGTAGAAGTGTTACAGTAATCAATGTAGAAGTGTTACAGTAATCAATGTAGAAGTGTTACAGTAATCAATGTAGAAGTGTTACAGTAATCAATGTAGAAGTGTTACAGTAATCAATGTAGAAGTGTTACAGTAATCAATGTAGAAGTGTTACAGTAATCAATGTAGAAGTGTTACAGTAATCAATGTAGAAGTGTCACAGTAATCAATGTAGAAGTGTTACAGTAATCAATGTAGAAGTGTTACAGTAATCAATGTAGAAGTGTTACAGTAATCAATGTAGAAGTGTTACAGTAATCAATGTAGAAGTGTTACAGTAATCAATGTAGAAGTGTTACAGTAATCAATGTAGAAGTGTTACAGTAATCAATGTAGAAGTGTTACAGTAATCAATGTAGAAGTGTTACAGTAATCAATGTAGAAGTGTTACAGTAATCAATGTAGAAGTGTTACAGTAATCAATGTAGAAGTGTTACAGTAATCAATGTAGAAGTGTTACAGTAATCAATGTAGAAGTGTTACAGTAATCAATGTAGAAGTGTTACAGTAATCAATGTAGAAGTGTTACAGTAATCAATGTAGAAGTGTCACAGTAATCAATGTAGAAGTGTTACAGTAATCAATGTAGAAGTGTTACAGTAAATCAATGTAGAAGTGTTACAGTAATCAATGTAGAAGTGTTACAAGTAATCAATGTAGAAGTGTTACAGTAATCAATGTAGAAGTGTTACAGTAATCATATGTAGAATTGTTACAGTAATCAATGTAGAAGTGTCACAGTAATCAATGTAGAAGTGTTACAGTAATCAATGTAGAAGTGTTACAGTAATCAATGTAGAAGTGTTACAGTAATCAATGTAGAAGTGTCACAGTAATCAATGTAGAAGTGTCACAGTAATCAATGTAGAAGTGTTACAGTAATCAATGTAGAAGTGTTACAGTAATCAATGTAGAAGTGTTACAGTAATGTATGTAGAAGTGTTACAGTAATGTATGTAGAAGTGTTACAGTAATGTCAATGTAGAAGTGTTACAGTAATCAATGTAGAAGTGTTACAGTAATGCATGTAGAAGTGTTACAGTAATCAATGTAGAAGTGTCACAGTAATGTATGTAGAAGTGTTACAGTAATGTATGTAGAAGTGTTACAGTAATCAATGTAGAAGTGTTACAGTAATCAATGTAGAAGTGTCACAGTAATGTATGTAGAAGTGTTACAGTAATGTATGTAGAAGTGTTACAGTAATCAATGTAGAAGTGTTACAGTAATCAATGTAGAAGTGTCACAGTAATCAATGTAGAAGTGTCACAGTAATGTATGTAGAAGTGTTACAGTAATCAATGTAGAAGTGTCACAGTAATGTATGTAGAAGTGTTACAGTAATCAATGTAGAAGTGTTACAGTAATCAATGTAGAAGTGTTACAGTAATCAATGTAGAAGTGTCACAGTAATCAATGTAGAAGTGTTACAGTAATGTATGTAGAAGTGTTACAGGAATCAATGTAGAAGTGTCACAGTAATGTATGTAGAAGTGTTACAGTAATGTATGTAGAAGTGTTACAGTAATGTATGTAGAAGTGTTACAGTAATCAATGTAGAAGTGTTACAGTAATCAATGTAGAAGTGTTACAGTAATGTATGTAGAAGTGTTACAGTAATCAATGTAGAAGTTTTACAGTAATCAATTTAGAAGTGTTACAGTAATCAATGTAGAAGTGTCACAGTAATGTATGTAGAAGTGTTACAGTAATGTATGTAGAAGTGTTACAGTAATGTATGTAGAAGTGTTACAGTAATGTATGTAGAAGTGTTACAGTAAGTCAATGTAGAAGTGTCACAGTAATGTATGTAGAAGTGTTACAGTAATGTATGTAGAAGTGTCACAGTAATCAATGTAGAAGTGTCACAGTAATCAATGTAGAAGTGTTACAGTAATCAATGTAGAAGTGTTACAGTAATCAATGTAGAAGTGTCACAGTAATCAATGTAGAAGTGTTACAGTAATCAATGGAGAAGTGTTACAGTAATCAATGTAGAAGTGTCACAGTAATGTATGTAGAAATGTTACAGTAAGTCAATGTAGAAGTGTCACAGTAATGTATGTAAAAGTGTTACAGTAAGTCAATGTAGAAGTGTCACAGTAATGTATGTAGAAGTGTTACAGTAATGTATGTAGAAGTGTTACAGTAATCAATGTAGAAGTGTTACAGTAATCAATGTAGAAGTGTTACAGTAATCAATTTTGAAGTGGTAAAGTAATCAATGTAGAAGTGTTACAGTAATCAATGTAGAAGTGTCACAGTAATGTATGTAGAAGTGTTACAGTAAGTCAATGTAGAAGTGTCACAGTAATGTATGTAGAAATGTTACAGTAATGTATGTAGAAGTGTCACAGTAATCAATGTAGAAGTGTCACAGTAATCAATGTAGAAGTGTCACAGTAATCAATATAGAAGTGTCACAGTAATCAATGTAGAAGTGTTACAGTAATCAATGTAGAAGTGTCACAGTAATCAATGTAGAAGTGTTACAGTAATTTATGTAGAAGTGTCACAGTAATCAATGTAGAAGTGTCACAGTAATCAATGTAGAAGTGTCACAGTAATCAATATAGAAGTGTCACAGTAATCAATGCAGAAGTGTTACAGTAATCAATGTAGAAGTGTTACAGTAATCAATGTAGAAGTGTTACAGTAATGTATGTAGAAGTGTTACAGTAATGCATGTAGAAGTGTTACAGTAATTAATGTAGAAGTGTTACAGTAATCAATGTAGAAGTGTCACAGTAATCAATGTAGAAGTGTCACAGTAATCAATGTAGAAGTGTCACAGTAATCAATGTAGAAGTGTTACAGTAATGTATGTAGAAGTGTCACAGTAATGTATGTAGAAGTGTTACAGTAATGTATGTAGAAGTGTTACAGTAATCAATGAAGAAGTGTCACAGTAATGTATGTAGAAGTGTTACAGTAATCAATGTAGAAGTGTTACAGTAATCAATATAGAAGTGTTACAGTAATCAATGTAGAAGTGTTACAGTAATCAATGTAGAAGTGTTACAGTAATCAATATAGAAGTGTCACAGTAATCAATGTAGAAATGTCACAGTAATCAATGTAGAAGTGTTACAGTAATCAATGTAGAAGTGTTACAGTAATCAATGTAGAAGTGTTACAGTAATCAATGTAGAAGTGTTACAGTAATCAATGTAGAAGTGTCACAGTAATCAATGTAGAAGTGTCACAGTAATCAATGTAGAAGTGTTACAGTAATCAATGTAGAAGTGTCACAGTAATCAATGTAGAAGTGTTACAGTAATCAATGTAGAAGTGTCACAGTAATCAATGTAGAAGTGTTACAGTAATGTATGTAGAAGTGTTACAGTAATCAATGAAGAAGTGTCACAGTAATGTATGTAGAAGTGTTACAGTAATCAATGTAGAAGTGTTACAGTAATCAATGTAGAAATGTCACAGTAATCAATGTAGAAGTGTTACAGTAATCAATGTAGAAATGTTACAGTAATCAATGTAGAAGTGTTACAGTAATCAATGTAGAAGTGTCACAGTAATCAATGTAGAAATGTTACAGTAATCAATGTAGAAGTGTTACAGTAATCAATGTAGAAGTGTCGCAGTAATCAATGTAGAAGTGTTACAGTAATCAATGTAGAAGTGTTACAGTAATCAGTGTAGAAGTGTTACAGTAATCAATGTAGAAGTGTTACAGTAATCAATGTAGAAGTGTCACAGCAAGTTATTGTAAAGTGTTGCAGTAAGCCAATGTAGAAGTGTTACAGTAATCAATGTAGAAGTGTTACAGTAATCAATGTAGAAGTGTCACAGTAATCAATGTAGAAATGTCACAGTAATCAATGTAGAAGTGTCACAGTAATCAATGTAGAAGTGTCACAGTAATCAATGTAGAAGTGTCACAGTAATCAATGTAGAAGTGTTACAGTAATCATTGTAGAAATGTCACAGTAATCAATGTAGAAGTGTTACAGTAATCAATATAGAAGTGTTACAGTAATGTATGTAGAAGTGTTACAGTAATGTATGTAGTAGTGTTACAGTAATGTATGTAGAAGTGTTACAGTAATGTATGTAGAAGTGTTACAGTAATCAATGAAGAAGTGTCACAGTAATGTATGTAGTAGTGTTACAGTAATCAATATAGAAGTGTTACAGTAATCAATGTAGAAGTGTCACAGTAATCAATGTAGAAGTGTTACAGTAATCATTGTAGAAATGTCACAGTAATCAATGTAGAAGTGTTACAGTAATCAATGTAGAAGTGTTACAGTAATCAGTGTAGAAGTGTTACAGTAATCAATGTAGAAGTGTTACAGTAATCAATGTAGAAGTGTCACAGCAAGTTATTGTAAAGTGTTGCAGTAAGCCAATGTAGAAGTGTTACAGTAATCAATGTAGAAGTGTTACAGTAATCAATGTAGAAGTGTCACAGTAATCAATGTAGAAGTGTTACAGTAATCATTGTAGAAGTGTCACAGTAATCAATGTAGAAGTGTCGCAGTAATCAATGTAGAAGTGTTACAGTAATCAATGTAGCAGTGTTACAGTAATCAATGTAGAAATGTCGCAGTAATCAATGTAGAAGTGTCACAGTAATCAATGTAGAAGTGTTGCAATAATCAATGCAGAAGTGTTAAAGTAATCAATGTAGAAGTGTCACAGTAATCAATGTAGAAGTGTCACAGTAATCAATGTAGAAGTGTCACAGTAATCAATGTAGAAGTGTCACAGTAATCAATGTAGAAGTGTTACATTAATCAATGTAGAAGTGTCATAGTAATCAATGTAGAAGTGTCACAGTAATCAATGTAGAAGTGTCACAGTAAGTCATTGTAGAAGTGCTGCAGTAAGCAAATGTAGAAGTGTGACTTACGGTAGAATTGAGAGAAAGAACCGGACATCTCTCTTCCTGTTAGACTTGAATATATACTGCATGTCATGACTGAAAAATAAAAACAAACACAGTGATCATACAACAAACACAGTGATCATACAACAAACACAATGATCATACAACAAACAGAATGATCATACATACAAGTCAACAAACACAGTGATTATACAGACAAACCAATCTATCAAAGTTAAACAGATTGCATAGACAGAAGTGAATCTATCAAAGTTAAACAACTGGCACACAGACAAGGTGAATCTATTGAAGTTAAACAAAGTTCCATATGCTGTAGTTAATAGTTCTGAAATCATAAAAAATAAATATCCTATTGTTAATAGCTATGAAGTCAGAAAACATAAATATACCATATACTTAATAGTTCTGAAGTCATACAACATAAATATACATATACCATAATTATGATAATTAATAGTTCTGAAGTCATAAAACATAACTATGCCATAAATAATAGCTTTGAAGTCATAAAACATAAATATACCATATACTTAATAGCTCTGAAGTCAGAAAACATAAATATACCATATACTTAACCGCTATGAAGTCAGAAAACATAAATATACCACAGTTTATAGATTTGAAAGCATAAAATATAAATATACTATAGTTTATAGTTTTGAAATCATAAAACATAAATATACTATATTTGTATATTGTATTGAGTGGACAAGATACTACACACAGAAGATGGTAGCCTAAGCAGGCCGATACACCGGAACAGTCCTGCTTCATCGGTCGCGAGGCATGTGCTCGAGGGCGGTCACGTAGTTGAAAGAGACAGTGCCTTCCGTGTGTTGTTCAACACACAAAGTAGTCGATTGTTAAAGTTTGCTGAAGCTATAATAACCTTCGTAAGCCGTCCATGTGCAAGCAGAAAGACATGTTAGTCAGTTTAAAATTACCGTGGTAGACAATCGACATTACTGTGCGAACATGTGTATATTTCAGTTTGAAGGATTTATCTAGTTAATTCACTTAAGTTGTGTGATTTCTGCAGTATGTACCTGACGAGATGCAGCGAAATATGCCAGGCAATAAATCATGCAATCTATTGTTTGTGTCTTCATTATTCAAAATATACTATGGTTTATAGTTTTAAAAACATAAAACATAAATATACTATAGTTTTGAAATCATAAGATATAAATATACTATAGTTTATAGTTTTGAAATCATAAAACATAAATATACTATAGTTTATAGTTTTGAAAGCATAAAATATAAATATACTATAGTTTATAGTTTTGAAATCATAAAACATAAATATACTATAGTTTATAGTTTTAAAAACATAATATACTATAGTTTAGAAATCATAAAACATAAATATATTATAGTTTATAGTTTTAACATCATAAAACATAAATATACTACAGTTTATAGTTTTGAAATCATAAGATATAAATATTCTATAGTTTATACTTTTGAGATAATAAAACATAAATATACTATATCTTATAGTTGTAAAGGTATAAAACAAACGTTCAATAGTTTAAGGCTATGAAGTGTCGTACCTAAGGAAGAAATCCTGGCCACTTTTAGAGTTGCTCCTGAATTCCAAGTATGGTTGACTACTTTGTGTCACAGTGTCAAAATAATTCTGTGTATTGACTCCAACGGCCTGACGAAGAGTTGCAAACACCGACCCAGCATAACTTTCAAACTCAAAGTCCTGGCAAACAGAAGCAGAAATGAGCCAGTCTTCAACAGATCAGGCTATAAAGGGGCAGACCAAGGTGGAGACACAATTTTGTCAAATGCAAAACAAAGTCAATCATCAAATCAACATGAAACACTGTTTTACCAACAAGAATCTCCAAGACAATACAATTGCATCTAATAATAAGCAACAAACATCATCAGACCGCTGAAAAAAAACACTGTAACTGAAAGCAAACATAATAATATATGATGGCATTCTGGAATGTCTACAGAAATGTGATAGAGGTGAAACAAACAAATGCATGGGATCATGAATTCAATGAATGGGTTGCCCACTCCCTACGCCTTGTCTTTGTCAGGTGGTCTGGGTCCCCATAAGACGTCTTATACCACCACAAGGGGATACAAGTGCCAGGTCAATAACGCTGTCTCCATCTCTCACTCACCCTGCAGTTCTCGTGACACAACCTCCAGGTCAATAAAGCTGTCTCCATCTCTCACTCAGCTCACAGTTCTCATGACACAACCTCCAGGTCAATAACGCTGTCTCCATCTCTCACTCAGCTCGCAGTTCTCATGACACAACCTCCAGGTCAATAACACTGTCTCCATCTCTCACTCAGCTCGCAGTTCTCATGACACAACTTCCAGGTGAATAACGCTGTCTCCATCTCTCACTCAGCTCAAGGTTCTCATGACACAACCTCCAGGTCAATAAAGCTGTCTCCATCTCTCACTCAGCTCACAGTTCTCATATCACAACCTCCAGGTCAAGAACACTGTCTCCATCTCTCACTCAGCTTGCAGTTCTCATGACACAACCTCCAGGTCAATAACGCTGTCTCCATCTCTCACTCAGCTCACAGTTCTCATGACACAACCTCCAGGTCAATAACACTGTCTCCATCTCTCACCCAGCCTGCAGTTCTCATGACACAACCTCCAGGTCAATAACGCTGTCTCCATCTCTCACTCAGCTCACAGTTCTCATGACACAACCTCCAGGTCAATAACACTGTCTCCATCTCTCACCCAGCCTGCAGTTCTCATGACACAACCTCCAGGTCAATAACGCTGTCTCCATCTCTCACTCACCCTGCAGTTCTCGTGACACAACCTCCAGGTCAATAACACTGTCTCCATCTCTCACTCAGCTTGCAGTTCTTATGACACAACCTCCAGGTCAATAACACTGTCTCCATCTCTCCCCAAGCTCGCAGTTCTCATGACACAACCTCCAGGTCTATAACGCTGTCTCCATCTCTCACTCACCCTGCAGTTCTCGTGACACAACCTCCAGGTCAATAACGCTGTCTCCATCTCTCACTCAACTGGCAGTTCTCGTGACACAACCTCCAGGTCAATAACACTGTCTCCATCTCTCACTCAGCTCACAGTTCTCATGACACAACCTCCAGGTCAATAACGCTGTCTCCATCTCTCACTCAGCTCACAGTTCTCATGACACAACCTCCAGGTCAATAACGCTGTCTCCATCTCTCACTCAGCTCGCAGTTCTCATGACACAACCTCCAGGTCAATAACGCTGTTTCCATCTCTCACTCACCCTGCAGTTCTCGTGACACAACCTCCAGGTCAATAACACTGTCTCCATCTCTCACTCAGCTTGCAGTTCTTATGACACAACCTCCAGGTCAATAACACTGTCTTCATCTCTCCCCAAGCTCGCAGTTCTCATGACACAACCTCCAGGTCTATAACGCTGTCTCCATCTCTCACTCACATTGCAGTTCTCGTGACACAACCTCCAGGTCAATAACGCTGTCTCCATCTCTCACTCAACTGGCAGTTCTAGTGACACAACCTCCAGGTCAATAACACTGTCTCCATCTCTCACTCAGCTTGCAGTTCTCATGACACAACCTCCAGGTCAATAACATAGTCTCCATCTCTCCCCCAGCTCGCAGTTCTCATGACACAAACTCCAGGTCAATAACGCTGTCTCCATCTCTCACTCAGCTCACAGTTCTCATGACACAACCTCCAGGTCAATAACGCTGTCTCCATCTCTCACTCACCCTGCAGTTCTCATGACACAACCTCCAGGTCAATAACACTGTCTCCATCTCTCACTCAGCTCAAGGTTCTCAAGATACAACCTCCAGGTCAATAATGCTGTCTCCATCTCTCACTCAGCTCACAGTTCTCATGACACAACCTCCAGGTCAATAACGCTGTCTCAATCTCTCACTCAGCTCACAGTTCTCATGACACAACCTCCAGGCAATAACACTGTCTCCATCTCTCACTCAGCTCGCAGTTCTCATGACACAACCTCCAGGTGAATAACGCTGTCTCCATCTCTCACTCAGCTCAAGGTTCTCATGACACAACCTCCAGGTCAATAAAGCTGTCTCCATCTCTCACTCAGCTCACAGTTCTCATGACACAACCTCCAGGTCTATAACACTGTCTCCATCTCTCACCCAGCCTGCAGTTCTCATGACACAACCTCCAGGTCAATAACGCTGTCTCCATCTCTCACTCAGCTCGCAGTTCTCATGACACAACCTCCAGGTCAATAACGCTGTCTCCATCTCTCACTCACCCTGCAGTTCTCGTGACACAACCTCCAGGTCAATAACACTGTCTCCATCTCTCACTCAGCTTGCAGTTCTCATGACACAACCTCCAGGTCAATAACACTGTCTCCATCTCTCCCCCAGCTTGCAGTTCTCATGACACAACTTCCAGGTCAATAACGCTGTCTCCATCTCTCTCACCCTGCAGTTCTCGTGACACAACCTCCAGGTCAATAACACTGTCTCCATCTCCCACTCAGCTCGCAGTTCTCATGACACAACCTCCAGGTCAATAACGCTCTCTCCATCTCTCACCCAGCTCGCAGTTCTCATGACACAACCTCCATGTCAATAATGCTGTCTCCATCTCTCACTCAGCTCGCAGTTCTCATGACACAACCTCCAGGTCAATAACGCTGTTTCCATCTCTCACTCACCCTGCAGTTCTCATGACACAACCTCCAGGTCAATAACCCTGTCTCCATCTCTCACTCAACTGGCAGTTCTCGTGACACAACCTCCAGGTCAATAACACTGTCTCCATCTCTTACTCAGCTTGCAGTTCACAGGACACAACCTCCAGGTCAATAACGCTGTCTCCATCTCTCACTCAGCTTGCAGTTCTCAGGACACAACCTCCAGGTCAATAACACTGTCTCCATCTCTCACCCAGCCTGCAGTTCTCATGACACAACCTCCAGGTCAATAACACTGTCTCCATCTCTCACCCAGCCTGCAGTTCTCATGACACAACCTCCAGGTCAATAACGCTGTCTCCATCTCTCACTCAGCTTGCAGTTCTCATGACATAACCTCCAGGTCAATAACGCTGTCTCCATCTCTCACTCACCCTGCAGTTCTCGTGACACAACCTCCAGGTCAATAACACTGTCTCCATCTCTCACTCAGCTCGCAGTTCTCATGACACAACCTCCAGGTCAATAACACTGTCTCCATCTCTCCCCCAGCTCGCAGTTCTCATGACACAACCTCCAGGTCAATAACGCTGTCTCCATCTCTCACTCACCCTGCAGTTCTCGTGACACAACCTCCAGGTCAATAACACTGTCTCCATCTCCCACTCAGCTCACAGTTCTCATGACACAACCTCCAGGTCAATAACGCTGTCTCCATCTCTCACCCAGCTCGCAGTTCTCATGACACAATCTCCAGGTCAATAACGCTGTCTCCATCTCTCACTCAGCTCGCAGTTCTCGTAACACAACCACTGTTGATACAGATGTGGTTAACAACGCTGTCTCCATCTCTCACTCAGCTCGCAGTTCTATTGAAACAACCTCCAGTTCAATAACGCTGTCTCCATCTCTCACTCAGCTCACAGTTCTCATGACACAACCTCCAGGTCAATAACGCACGCTGTCTCCATCTCTCACTCAGCTCACAGTTCTCGTAACACAACCACTGTTGATACAGATGTGGTTAACAACGCTGTCTCCTTCTCTCACTCAGCTCGCAGTTCTCGTAACACAACCACTGTTATACAGACGAGGTCAATAGCTTTGAGCTCCTCACCTTGAATGTTGGAGAAGTTGTTTCCCCGTGATTTGGCTTTCAGTATTTCAGCCTTGTGTTTCTAGCTGTGCCATGTTTACCTGGTCTTTGTCATCAACCCCGCTTTACTTGACCCATGTATTGAGATGCCATAATCAACACGAAAGTCACTAAAAACGCTGAATCTCATCATCATCTGCAGTTGAAAATACCCCCAAATTTAGTACTGATGCATGAAATTTTGTCGCACCGGCAAAGAATTTAGAAAACTTGGACTTCTGGTCTACATTACTGAACTGTCTGGGTGTTCAGTAACAACTGTTTGGATGTTCAGTAACAACTGTTTGTATGTTTAGTAACAACTGTCTGGGGGTTCAGTAACAACTGTCTGGGTGTTCAGTAAAAACTGTCTGGGTGTTCAGTAACAATTGTCTCATGTTCAGTAACAACTGTTTGGGTGTTCAGTAACAACTGTCTGGTGTTCAGTAACAATTGTCTCGTGTTCAGTAACAACTGTTTGGGTGTTCAGTAACAACTGCATGGTGTTCAGCAACAACTGTTTTGGTATTCAGTAATAACTGTTTGGGTGTTCAGTAACAACTGTTTGGGTGTTCAGTAACAACTGTCTGGGTGTACAGTAACAACTGTCTGAGTGTTCAGTAACAACTGTTTGGATGTTCAGTAACAACTGTCTGGGGGTTCAGTAACAACTGTCTGGGGGTTCAGTAAAAACTGTCTGGGTGTTCAGTAAAAACTGTCTGGGTGTTCAGTAACAATTGTCTCATGTTCAGTAACAACTGTTTGGGTGTTCAGTAACAACTGTATGGTGTTTAGTAACAAATGTCTCATGTTCAGCAACAACTGTTTGGGTATTCAGTAATAACTGTTAGGGTGTTCAGTAACAACTGTCTGGGTGTTCAGTAACAACTGTCTGGGTGTTCAGTAACAACTGTTTGGATGTTCAGTAACAACTGTCTGGGGGTTCAGTAACAACTGTCTGGGGGTTCAGTAAAAACTGTCTGGGTGTTCAGTAAAAACTGTCTGGGTGTTCAGTAACAATTGTCTCATGTTCAGTAACAACTGTTTGGGTGTTCAGTAACAACTGTATGGTGTTTAGTAACAATTGTCTCATGTTCAGCAACAACTGTTTGGGTATTCAGTAATAACTGTTAGGGTGTTCAGTAACAACTGTCTGGGTGTTCAGTAACAACTGTCTGGGTGTTCAGTAACAACTGTTTGGGTGTTCAGTAACAACTGTCTGGGTGTACAGTAACAACTGTCTGGGTGTTCAGTAAAAACTGTCTGGGTGTTCAGTAAAAACTGTCTGGGTGTTCAGTAACAATTGTCTCATGTTCAGTAACAACTGTTTGGGTGTTCAGTAACAACTGCATGGTGTTTAGTAACAATTGTCTCATGTTCAGCAACAGCTGTTTGGGTATTCAGTAATAACTGTTAGGGTGTTCAGTAACAACTGTCTGGGTGTTCAGAAACAACTGTCTGGGTGTTCAGTAACAACTGTCTGGGTGTTCAGTAACAACTGTCTGGGTGTACAGTAACAACTGTCTGGGTGTTCAGTAACAACTGTCTCGGTGTTCAGTAACAACTGTCTGGGTATTCAGTAACAACTGTCTGGGTGTTCAGTAACAACTGTCTGGGTGTTCAGTAAAAACTGTCTGGGTGTTCAGTAAAAACTGTCTGGGTGTTCAGTAACAATTGTCTCATGTTCAGTAACAACTGTTTGGGTGTTCAGTAACAACTGTATGGTGTTTAGTAACAAATGTCTCATGTTCAGCAACAACTGTTTGGGTATTCAGTAATAACTGTTTGGGTGTTCAGTAACAACTGTTTGGGTGTTCAGTAACAACTGCATGGTGTTCAGCAACAACTGTTTTGGTATTCAGTAATAACTGTTTGGGTGTTCAGTAACAACTGTTTGGGTGTTCAGTAACAACTGTCTGGGTGTACAGTAACAACTGTCTGGGTGTTCAGTAACAACTGTTTGGATGTTCAGTAACAACTGTCTGGGGGTTCAGTAACAACTGTCTGGGGGTTCAGTAAAAACTGTCTGGGTGTTCAGTAAAAACTGTCTGGGTGTTCAGTAACAATTGTCTCATGTTCAGTAACAACTGTTTGGGTGTTCAGTAACAACTGTATGGTGTTTAGTAACAATTGTCTCATGTTCAGCAACAACTGTTTGGGTATTCAGTAATAACTGTTAGGGTGTTCAGTAACAACTGTCTGGGTGTTCAGTAACAACTGTCTGGGTGTTCAGTAACAACTGTTTGGGTGTTCAGTAACAACTGTCTGGGTGTACAGTAACAACTGTCTGGGTGTTCAGTAAAAACTGTCTGGGTGTTCAGTAAAAACTGTCTGGGTGTTCAGTAACAATTGTCTCATGTTCAGTAACAACTGTTTGGGTGTTCAGTAACAACTGCATGGTGTTTAGTAACAATTGTCTCATGTTCAGCAACAACTGTTTGGGTATTCAGTAATAACTGTTAGGGTGTTCAGTAACAACTGTCTGGGTGTTCAGAAACAACTGTCTGGGTGTTCAGTAACAACTGTCTGGGTGTTCAGTAACAACTGTCTGGGTGTACAGTAACAACTGTCTGGGTGTTCAGTAACAACTGTCTCGGTGTTCAGTAACAACTGTCTGGGTATTCAGTAACAACTGTCTGGGTGTTCAGTAACAACTGTCTGGGTGTTCAGTAAAAACTGTCTGGGTGTTCAGTAAAAACTGTCTGGGTGTTCAGTAACAATTGTCTCATGTTCAGTAACAACTGTTTGGGTGTTCAGTAACAACTGTATGGTGTTTAGTAACAAATGTCTCATGTTCAGCAACAACTGTTTGGGTATTCAGTAATAACTGTTAGGGTGTTCAGTAACAACTGTCTGGGTGTTCAGTAACAACTGTCTGGGTGTTCAGTAACAACTGTTTGGATGTTCAGTAACAACTGTCTGGGGGTTCAGTAACAACTGTCTGGGTGTTCAGTAACAACTGTCTGGGTGTTCAGTAACAACTGTCTGGGTGTTTAGTAACAACTGTCTGGGTGTTCAGTAACAACTGTCTGGTGTTCAGTAACAACTGTCTGGGTGTTCAGTAACAACTGTTTGGGTATTTAGTAATAACTGTTAGGGTGTTCAGTAACAACTGTCTGGGTGTTCAGCAACAACTGTTTGGGTATTCAGTAATAACTGTTAGGGTGTTCAGTAACAACTTCAGTAACAACTGTCTGGTTGTTCAGTAACAACTGTCTGGGTGTTCAGTAACAACTGTCTGGGTGTTCAGTAACAACTGTCTGGGTGTTCAGTAACAACTGTCTGGTGTTCAGTAACAACTGTCTGGTGTTCAGTAACAACTGTCTGGTGTTCAGTAACAACTGTCTGGTGTTCAGTAACAACTGTCTGGTGTTCAGTAACAACTGTCTGGTGTTCAGTAACAACTGTTTGGGTGTTCAGTAACAACTGTTTGGGTGTTCAGTAACAACTGTCTGGTGTTCAGTAACAACTGTCTGGTGTTCAGTAACAACTGTTTGGGTGTTCAGTAACAACTGTTTGGGTGTTCAGTAACAACTGTTTGGGTGTTCAGTAACAACTGTCTGGGTGTTCAGTAACAACTGTTTGGGTGTTCAGTACCAACTGTCTGGTGTTCAGTAACAACTGTCTGGTGTTCAGTAACAACTGTCTGGTGTTCAGTAACAACTGTCTGGTGTTCAGTAACAACTGTCTGGTGTTCAGTAACAACTGTCTGGTGTTCAGTAACAACTGTTTGGGTGTTCAGTAACAACTGTTTGGGTGTTCAGTAACAACTTTACAGTAAGAGTTACAAACAGGCAGCTAATATGACAAATGTCTGGCAGAAGCAGTTCAACTAACCTGGCCACCGAGGTTGACCCTTGATCTGGAGATGCCTGAGAAATCATCATCTGTCAACACGGCCTGCAAGCAAGAGGTATTGAGATTATGTTGATATCACAGGTCATGCACAGAAGGCAAGATACTGATGTCATCTGACAGTTTTGAGATCAATTTTACATCAGCAACAGTCATGAGAGGACGCATCATGGATAATTTAAGTCTTGAGATAAACTTTACATTACAGGACATACAAGAGAGAGGAAGCCATGTACTTCCAGACATGGGACAGAGTATCACAGCATGGGGAAAACAATGTCCGATGTTAGTAACGTGGTGGTGAATCATCAGGATAAAGGGGAGAACATGTGAAGTTGCCCCGCTTTTATGAAGAAAGAAATAAATAACATGTATAGTTGTCCCACTTTTATGAAGAGAGGAATAAATAACATGTATAGTTGTCCCACTTTTATGAAGAGAAGATTAAATAACATGTGTAGCTGTCCCACATTTACGAAGAGTCAATTAAATAACATGTATAGTTGTCCCAGTTTATGAATAAAGGAACAGATAACGTGTAGTTTCATCTGGCCAGTTAGGGAACATAAGAACAAACCATAGACTTTTTTTTTTCAGTTTATGAACACAAAAATAAATACAGGTTTCTCCAGTTAGTGAGAACAAGAACAAACAACAGACAAATTACAGAGAGGATCCCCATCAAATTACAGAGAGGATCCCCATCAAATTACAGAGAGGATCACCAACAAATTACAGAGATGATCACCAACAAATCACAGAGAGGATCACCAACAAATTACAGAGAGGATCACCAACAAATCACAGAGATGATCACCAACAAATCACAGAGATGATCACCAACAAATTACAGAGAGGATCACCAACAAATTACAGAGATGATCACCAACAAATTACAGAGATGATCACCAACAAATTACAGAGATGATCACCAACAAATCACAGAGATGATCACCAACAAATCACAGAGATGATCACCAACAAATCACAGAGATGATCACCAACAAATCACAGAGATGATCACCAACAAATCACAGAGAGGATCACCAACAAATTACAGAGAGGATCACCAACAAATTACAGAGAGGATCACCAACAAATTACAGAGATGATCACCAACAAATCACAGAGATGATCACCAACAAATTACAGAGAGGATCACCAACAAATTACAGAGAGGATCACCAACAAATTACAGAGATGATCACCAACAAATCACAGAGAGGATCAACAACAAATTACAGAGAGGATCACCAACAAATCACAGAGATGATCACTAACAAATCACAGAGATGATCACCAACAAATTACAGAGATGATCACCAACAAATTACAGAGATGATCACCAACAAATCACAGAGATGATCACCAACAAATTACAGAGAGGATCACCAACAAATTACAGAGATGATCACCAACAAATCACAGAGAGGATCACCAACAAATCACAGAGAGGATCACCAACAAATCAGAGAGAGGACACCAACAAATCAGAGAGAGGACCACCAACAAATCAGAGAGAGGACACCAACAAATCAGAGAGAGGGCCATCAAGAGTTTTTTCAGGCTAAAGAAGGAGGAGAAGGAGATTATTATACTTGATACTAACTTCATGTACTATGAATACAGATTGTATGTTTGGATATGACAATCATATTTTAGATTGTATGTTTGGATATGACAATCATATTTTAGATTGTATGTTTGGATATGACAATCATATTTTAGATTGTATGTTTGGATATGACAATCATATTTTAGATTGTATGTTTGGATATGACAATCATATTTTAGATTGTATGTTTGGATATGACAATCATATTTTAGATTGTATGTTTGGATATGACAATCATATTTTAGATTGTATGTTTGGATATGACAATCATATTTTAGATTGTATGTTTGGATATGACAATCATATTTTAGATTGTATGTTTGGATATGACAATCATATTTTAGATTGTATGTTTGGATATGACAATCATATTTTAGATTGTATGTTTGGATATGACAATCATATTTTAGATTGTATGTTTGGATATGACAATCATATTTTAGATTGTATGTTTGGATATGACAATCATATTTTAGATTGTATGTTTGGATATGACAATCATATTTTAGATTGTATGTTTGGATATGACAATCATATTTTAGATTGTATGTTTGGATATGACAATCATATTTTAGATTGTATGTTTGGATATGACAATCATATTTTGAGTTTGCTCACAGACACTTACTTTAGCAGCTACTTCAGGCTTGTCTAATGCCATCTGCTGAAGTCCGTGGCGAATGCAGGCCAGCAGTTTGTGGTGGACATGATTGTCATCAACAGGCACCACACCAACCGTTGGACGTCTCTGCTTCACAATGTGCCACCTGCTGCGATGATGTGAACTATATAGGAACAAAGCAATCTCCATGTCACATTGTAATCAACAAGAGAAGTATAGGAAACACAGACTGGATCACGTGTTGATGTGAACTACACAAGAATAAAGCAATCTCCATGTCACACTGTAATCAACAAGACAAGTATAGGAAACATGGACTGGATCACGTGTTGATGTGAACTACACAAGAATAAAGCAATCTCCATGTCACACTGTAATCAACAAGAGTAGTATAGGAAACATGGACTGGATCACAGAGAGAGAACATACTTATGATATTACAGAGATACATTGTTTGTGATGTTACAGAGAAAATACTTATGATGTTACAGATACTGTATCTGTATTGATACAGGCATTGATAATGCACATTGGGAGCAAGTCGCCGCTGAACATGTTGCATGGAGGGCAAACATCAGAAATGGAATAAAGACAAAGGAAAAATTATTGCAGATAAGAGACGTAAGATGGTACTAATAACCATGTGTTCACATGCACCCACTGTGAACGCACATTTATAGCGTGAATTGGCCTTATCAGTCACATTCGCTATTGCCAAGGGTAAAAGTTATTATGCCTTTTTGAAGCACAAACTATCGTCTGTCAAGACGGCAAGGTGCCAATGAAGATGTTACAGAGCCCATATATATAATATTACAGAGAGAGAACATACTTGTGATATCACAGATACCATATCTGTGATGTTACAGAAAATAACATACTTTCGATGTTACTGAGACACAATGGATAGCTGCAGTTCTGCTCCAAAGGAAGGTGGTAATAAGGTGCGAGAGTTGGTCTTCTGAGCCGATAACGATGTGTCCAGGATTGTCGCAGGGTTCACCACTGTCACCAGTACTATTCAACGCGTATACGGTGCCGATCACTGAACAACAGTTGGACGGGAGGGGTAGGACTCTGTCATTTGCTGACGACATTCTCGTGTATCGACAGTGTCGAGATAGACAGGCGGTTGCCAATGATATGCAGGGTGAACTAGATCAAATTTCCTCATGGTGTGCTGATGCCGGCGCCCTTGTCAACCCTGCAAAGGCATCGGTTACATGGTTCTTCCTAAACAACCATATTGTGAACACAGACCTGCCGGCAATAAGAATGGATGGGAGCATTTTGAGTAGAACCCAGTCAATGACATATCTTGGCGTGAGGCTTGATCGTAGCCTGTTCTTCAGAGATCATGTTGATTATGTCATAACGAAAGCTTGAAAAGGTTTGTCAGCAATGAGAGTCATGGTGACTGCCAATATCGAGCAAAGACTGCTAATACTTCTGTTCCAAGGACTGGTGCTTTCACGCATCGAGTATGCCCTGGCCATCCTCACTGTCAGCCCTACACAGATTGGAAGACTTGAAAAGGTACAAAACGAAGCCATGCGCATCATTCTGGGCTGCATGAGAGACACCAGCTGTGTAGCAATGAGATACCTCCTTGACTTCCCGACAATGGAACACAGGATCAAGATCTGGAGAGCTTGTGCATTTTTAAAAATAAGTGCAGATGAGCAGCACCCTCTGCATGATGCTATATTCAGAGAAAAGGGTGACAGGCTAAGGAGGGGCAAATCATGGATGGGTCGGGCGGAAGATGTCGTCAGACAGGTCTGCAGTCTTACCAGCATCAACCCCGGCAAGGAGTGGGTGCCGGTGCCTCCAGCTTTTAAGTGCACTTTCTCCTGCATTATCACACTCGACAGACGGTACATAGAGCAGAACCCTGCCGCTGTCAATGCAGAGGTCAACACGCTCATCTATGAACACTCAGATAGCCCCGAAGTGCTCATCTATACAGATGGATCTGTTGTAAAGCAGCAGAGAAGTGCGTGGGCATTTACAGCCCGCTCAGTGGGCCGAACCGTTCAAGAATCCAGTGGTGCCCACTCTATGACCACGAGCAGCATGATGATGGAGTTGATGGCAGTTACACAGGCTTTCATATGGCTGGAATCACAGCATTATACCAACGTGTGTGTACTAAGTGATTCAATGAGCATGATTCAGAAGGTCGAAGCGGGATCTGTATGTGGACAGTGGACTGAGTTGCTGCGGAAGTCTGTTGTCCGTAAAGTCGCCTTCATCTTCGTCCTGGGACATGCGGGAGTTGTGGGAAATGAACGAGCTGATAAACTGGCTGGCTCTGCACCCCCTGTAGATGGCCAGCCCATGGATCGTGTCAATGTTATTAATGTCCTTAAAGATATGGCGAGAACAGAGGACTTTGATGTCAGTGAATCCACATCGCTGTCCAGGATGAAAGACTTGGGAGTAAGAATCGGCACGGCCAGACGCGAGAGGTACATCGGGAAAACAAGGTGCCTCATCAACCAACACAGAACAGGCACTATTAGCCACCGGATGCTGATGCATATGCTGGGAGGAGGATCTGAGCACCTATGGACCTGTACTGAGCGCAATGAAGATATCCCAACTGATGACTGATTTTTGTGATATTACAGACAGCATACTTGTGATGTTACATATACCATATCTGTGATGTTACAGAGAGAGAGAGAACATAGTTGTGATGTTACAAATACCATATCTGTGATGTAACAAAGAGAGAACATAGTTGTGATGTTACAGAGACCATATCTCTGATGTAACAGAGAGAGACATGTGTGATGTTACAGAGACCATATCTGTGATGTTACAGAGAGAGAGAGAACAAAGTTGTGACATTACAGATACCATATCTCTGATGTAACAGAGAGAGAGAACATAGTTGTGATGTTACAGAGACCATATCTGTGATGTAACAGAGAGAGACATGTGTGATGTAACAGAGAGAGACATGTGTGATGTTACAGAGACCATATCTGTGATGTTACAGAGATAGATTGTTTGTGGTGTTACTTAAATATACCTGTATGCTCAGTGGCTTGATCTACTTTCAGGAAAGGATGACTAAGATCTGACTTCTGTCATGTGACCATGTACAGGGTCAGTTGTAGCAAACAAGACACCACTGTCACTGAAAGCTAACTTGATACTGATAAAAGTCCTTGTTGATTACTGACAGTAATTATCGCAGCAAAAACATAGAACTAATATTGATAACCACTGATGATGATGACACACTAACAGAGATGATGTCAATGAGAAATGCTCAAGGTAAATCAGTAATTGACATGATTTCCTACCTGGTGATGGTAGTCTCACATTTGCTTGTCTGATCTTCTGCTGCAGGAACATGTTTTTCTGGTGATGGCGACACGGAGTTCAGGGACTTTGAGAAACTCTTTCCTGCAGTCTGTGAACTGAAATTTTGTTTCCGAGATGATTCCATTAACTATAGGGATATTTGAAGCAGAAATATTCAGTCTTCAGTCTTGTAATTTTTGTTTTGATTTTGTAAAAGTTTATTTCAGTCAAAACAGTGTGTATTTACAAGGTCGGGTGTGTGTGCAAGTGTGTGTGTGTGTGTGTGCCTGCGTGTGTGTGTGTTTTTTTTTACATTTGCTAATACAACATATACATTCATATAACAAGGCAGACGTGGTTGCGACCTTGTGGGAGCACGTGCACACCTCGGAGGAGCAAATGGATTACCATGGTCTGGCAAGAATGAGACAACGAGGAGTGACGAAGGGATCTGGCCGGCGCTCAAAGGAAAGGCGAGACGGACTTATAATCAGATTGCTACTGGTACTATTAGTGTTGGAACTCTTCGCTGGCTGCTGAGGATGGGCACGGAGCACTTATGGGATTGCCCCGAATGCTGTGATGTCGATTCCTAAATCAATCAATCAATCAATACATTCATATACACATGATAATATTACATATTACATATTACCTACACATTACGTGTTCATGATGATGCTGGACAAATCATTTGCTCTCATGCATACTAAAATCTTTCAAGAGAAGTTCTTTCATACTTCAAGTATTCTCCTTCACACTTAGTTTTAATGAAACAAGTGTAACGTTTCACTGAATCTTTTGTACTCCAAGTATTCTCATTCACTTTTGCTTTCTGAAAATGGTGCATCTTGTATGTAACTAAACAATTTTCCATACATTAAACATCGCAACAACTTTACAAAGTAATTCGCAAAACAGGAATATATGGTGTTTGCTTGAGTGAGAGAGAGAGCGCGCACGAGAAAGAGAGAGAGAGAGAGAGAGAGAGAGAGCAAGGGGGAGAGAGAGCACATGCGAGAGAGAGAGCAGAGAGAGAGAGAGAGAGAGAGAGAGAGAGAGAGAGAAAGAGAAAGCAAACCTAAACAAAGACTGAAGTTAGTTGCATTGGGTGGTAACTTTATCACAGGCACAATGGATATGTTTGGGGTGGGCGGAGGTGAGGAAGAGGTTAAAAGAATTGTCCCTTGATTATCGTTGTACTTTCCACTTCTCGGTTTAGAAATCAACTAACCTATGAAGTACAGCCCCCCCCCCCCCTCCCCACACACACACACACCTGTGCAAGGTAGCTCAGTGAACTTGTGTCCTTTGTTTATGAAATAAAAATAGACTTGTCAAGCAACAAACGTAATAATAATAATAATAATAACATAATAACGCCTCACGTTTTTTGCCACAGAAATTAAGGCACTCTTCCGACAGACGGGTCGAAATAGTTCTGCAGTGAATAAGTGATTAGGGTTAGGGTTAGTGTTAGTTATATAAAATTATTCACTGCAGAACTATTTAGACCCGTCTGTCGGAAGAGTGCCGAAATTAAAACACTAGTTGTGTATAATGATTATAATAATTCATGTGACGTTTCATCATACTGTGCATGACTACTATAAACTAGTTCTGTTGAAGTTAGTATTGAGTCAATGATACTATATTATAATGACTGACACTGACTGATGTGTCGCGGACTAGGTCATGTAATGAGTAATGATGTCAAGTAAAGACTAAAGTATTATAGCATATAGTGGCAATAGTGACCACAGTAATGTTCTTCTTTAGTTGATGCTTCTGTCAGACAGTGACAGCTCTGAGCTAGAGCAAGAAATGAGTCGTTCAGGTTGAGATCCTCTTATTGTTGAGCCCGTACAAACACCGTGAGTGGCAGGACTGCAACAGAGGAGACTGGGGCGGCAGAAACATGTGGGTGTTTGATTTTGTTTACCTGGACAACGGACAACAGGAAGTGCAGTTGTGTTCCCACGCGGAAGAGCTCCGACTGGGGATGTGTTCCCAGTGATGTGTGTTCCCACACAGGAGAGCTCCGACTGGGGATGTGTTCCCAGTGATGTGTGTTCCCACACAGGAGAGCTCCGACTGGGGATGTGTTCCCAGTGATGTGTGTTCCCACACAGGAGAGCTCCAACCAGGGTTGCCATGTCCGCCATAGACCACAGACAGACAGGGCGACCGTTGCTGGCAGTCTTGTGTGTGATCTCTGGAGCCGGCTAACTTCTACAATCCTGCTAGACTTGACCTGAGCTGCCCCAGTCATGTCGTGAGAACAACTTGACGATCTGATCTAACCGTTGACGTAAACATCACAGCTACACGGAACTATCGTCCAAATACTGTGGTGTTGAGGCCACAGTGAATTAAACTGATTAAACTGATCACTGATCAGTATCAGAACATGCGTAAGACCATAAGATCACTAGTCATCATCATCATTATCATCATGTTCCACTTCTGCCGTCAAATGCCGTGGGGAGGAATAATGTGCGTTCCAGCGCCCGGTGGGCGGCACTGGATATTGACAAAATGTCATTCTGATTCTGTGTGATTCTACTATACTACTAAGTCTGATGTCGCCAATCCATTTTCTTCTTGGACTTCCACTTGGTCTCGTTGATTTTGCTAAGGTGTATTTTGGATAAAGTCCAAGTTTGAGATTGGTAGCTTAGAGTTGGTGTGAATATGATGTTTATTATCTGTCGTTTTGCAGACATGGGTATGTTTGGATGTTTCAGTAAGGGTGATAGTTGATATGTAAGTGCACTAGCTTTTTGACATCTGATTTCGATTTCTCTGACCAATCTGCCATCGTCTGTGATCATACTTCCAAGATATTTGAATTCTTTAACTTGTTTCAGATTTGTGCTATTTATCTGTATAGTTTGTGATGAGTTCACCTTGGGTAGCGAGAGTGAACCACACCCTAGGTGTCTCTGGCACTCCCGTGTATTCTAGCCCCAGGGGTTGGATGAGCAGATACACCTTTTTCCTCTGTGGTTGATCTCATATTAGTTAATTACGTCTACAAGCCCCTCCAGATTCTAGACCCCCACTAACTACCTACACCTGTGGAACAATGAACACTGAGGCATCGTCCGAGACCACACTCAATCATTATACAAAGAGCAAGTCAACTTACATAAAGTTTATTCTACCCTTGAGAATATAGAACTGAAATGAACATCCTGATAGAAGAATCTATTTACACAAATAGAAGATAGAGTAGAGATAGACTCAGAGATGTAGGTATCTTCATCGAGTTGAGAAGTAGATTGGATGCAGATGTCCCGTCCAGTCGGTCCGCCACTCACCCGGCTTCCTTCCAGTGAGATGACTAGAACCTTGGAGACCACTCTGTCTCCAGAGCGTAGATCCACAACACTAGAGTCACTGCTGGACCACACTTCACTGGACCAACTGCATCTATATCACTCCCACGGAGTCACTGTTAATACAGTTCTCGCACAATACCAGTTGGAAGACAATCTTCCTGGACTTGACTCCAAGTAGTCGTTACTTCGAAGAACTTAACGAATCACTGACCAAGCTAATGGTCTGTCACTCATCACACAGTCTTACTGCAGAACCGCTATGGTATTGACCAATTTAATGGTCCCTTTATCACAGCACCGGAACATGAATGGAAAAGTGTCACGGACCAATTCAATGGTCTCCTACAGTCACACTGCTTGTAGAATCAGATATGGCTACTGAAATGTTACTGAGTTCTTGGATAACACAGTTGATAATCTTGATACTGCAACAGTACATTAATAGAATCAGACATCTATTTCACGGCAACAATTCAGGTTGGACTATAATCCCATAGTCCCTTCCACCGGGTTACCTTGACACATGTCACTACTTGGTGAAGTTCTTCTCAAGACCTGCCACTAGAGCTGTCCAAAGAACCATTCAAGTGTCTGAAGATCAGTTACTTCTGCGTTTAGGCAGAACCCCCGTCAAACTAGACGGACCGGTGTTCCCTGTCGTTGAGCATGATTACTCAACATGCTGAACTGTTCATAGCAAAACAGAGTGTCGTCTATTTATCAGAACAATCACAAACCAACACTTCTCACACGGGCACCTTCAGGGTGGTTGTATGTCTTGAGGCAACCTTCACTCATGGTGAATCAATTGGGTACCTGATGTGGTTGAGTCTGGCGTGATAAGTAAAGAACTGAACCCTTCGCTCTGTCACACGAAGTGGTTTCCTGCCAACAACATTATAGTTGACTGGTTCCTCAACAGGCAAACTCCTGAAAAGGAAGAGCGACCGGTGAGAGTATACTGGCCCAAACATAAGTCCACATGCATCCTACCAATAACTACTCAACTCTCAGTCATGCTACTTAGTTATGCATATAACTAAAGCATTATCTCTATATGGAGAGTAGTATAGCATGGGTTTGCAAATGTCAGCTGGCCTCACAGAACAGCCCGTCAAACAGAGCAAGAAATCAGAATGACGAGTCTGATCTTTGGTCTCACCTCTCCCTAATCATCTACCAGTCGTCGCTAACGTCAGTAGTGATACAAGGCTGTTATTATAGTTCTAAGTTAATCGAACTAAACATAGGTAAAGAGTCCCTAGACTCGGTCCTAACATCATCAATGTACATTAAGAAACATAAGCTGGATCAATATCCCATCCCTCGGGATATAGGAATAGGACATGATCACATCCACTATGTACACAAGCCTGTTTGCTGGTGGGACCACCTGCCCCTGCCCTAGCAAACTCTTCTTATCAGACTCTGCCTTAGAGTCAAGAAGCCTTCTTGAGAATACATGTTCCCCACATGTTCCAAGGGTAATCTTCCAGTTCTGTCCTCCCCAAGTGGGTTAGCCTTGGCATGGATGGAACTTCATCGTTGGCTTGGCCTACCAACACATACTTTCATAACTTGCTTTCACATCCCCCATATTCTATATTTCCCCAGTCTCATACAGCCTCCTTGCATTCCTTCCATACTTCCAGCACCTGAGCCTTCACTCGCACTAGCGCCAGTACGAAAGAGACAGGATAGCTGAGACAAGATTTCAGAACGCACATTTATATCGCGACGGCACGCAGTGTTATCTCGCGACGACCTATTCGGCGTTCGGACTTACTCCAGGAAGTATCACATGCCATGACCTAATATATATACACACAATGTCCCATCATATATATATATATAAATATAGCACCAAAGCCACTTACCTGTCCACAGAAATCCGCTGTTCCACACAATGAATTCACTATTAAGTTATTACACCATAGTTACATCATTCCTGGTGGCACAGAACTAAGTTCTTCCTTTACTTAGTAACTAAGCACAATTTTGTCTGAAACTCCACCTACCAACTTACCTGGTTTTCTAACCGTTCTTCGGGCTTCAGCAACTGACTGAACTAATCTAGGTTTCCATCCGGCACAAGTAACTAGGTTTTATTCTAACACAGCAACCTAATAGATGTAACGATTGTCAAAATATGGTACACATATTTGGAACCCAAATCGCCTACAACACAATACGGCGTTTCTAACAGCTGTTTCGCGAGCACACGGTAAACAAACACGATTCGCCATCAACTGCGTTATCGATCGGTTTGCTAATTAGTATGCAAGGACATCCGCATAGGTAATGAGGTTAGAACAATGGCGTGTGGAACACACGTACAAAGTTAAATGATTTAAACAATTATCTACCTGTATTGGACAACCAGACCTCCAGACAGCTCCGAACTGTTCAAGGGCTTCTCAGCTTCCTTGATCTAACAGTCAGCCGCATAATGGTTGAGGGGAGACGCACACAAAACGGCTCACATTCGGCCTGCGTCTATTCTGTGGCAACGACAGTAAGTGAATGACTGATTTAGCCACATTCCCGCTTCGTGCCAACTCAATGCGCACTAGAAGCGAGTGCTTCTCGAGAAAAGATACTTTCTCGGGAAAACCGTCATTCCCCGCCTAGAGTTTCTAGATCTCTCTGCACGAGAATTTAGAGCGATACCCAGCATCACGGGTTACTCGAATTTCGGTGTTTCGAGAATATTCTAGATCGTAAGTCCTTCATCAGCTTCCCTCAGTCTATTCTTAGCTGGGAAAGTCCCCGATGACGCGCCAAAATAGTGCGGAATCCTGACGACCCAAGACAGATAATCGCGTTTCGTCACATAGTTAGTGGGCCCGGTGATCACTAGTAATGCATATAAATATATGAACTTGTATAAGTTATTAGTTACTACTGCTGAGTGGTACTTTGAGTCACTTTCTTTGACAGTACAATACTTTTTTTTAATTCATTGTGATGGTCCAGATTTTGCCATTTTAGTAATATTTTCATTTTCTAAATTTCTTTTTAATTATGCAACCTGCATAGTTAGATACCTCTTGAAAAAAAGGTACTTCAATTTTAATTCATTGTGATGGTCCAGATTTTGCCATTTTAGTAACATTTTCATTTTCTAAATTTCTTTTTAACCCTTTACAGGGCATAGCGGCCATTACCGGCCGATCGCTTAAAACGAGCGCAGCGTCCGATTCCGGCCGATACTATTATGCATTGTAAAAACGCGATCTCTCGGCTTTCCGACACTTCCGACGGCTACTTTCACTTTCGCCGATAGCTTGACAACGTGGCCGCCATTTGTAAATGCGCTACAATGAATTTGAACAGACTTTTTTTGATAGTTTTCGGGATTTTTACGCTGTTTTTCCAAATGGATTTCAGCGATTCTTCAAGTGATAGCCGAGATTTCGCTCTGTTCAATTTAAATGACATTAAAGGGCACGGAGTTGATTATTAATCGGAGCTAGATATCAGTGCAAAGCATTACTTTGCATTAGCAGTCGTGAGTCGGACTTTAAAGAAAGTGATTATGATTCTGAAAATGTGTTTGTAAATTGCCGTATAGGTGACGGAAAATCACAAACAACATGCCGTATTTCATAAATATTTGTGTTCTTATATGGATTACCGGCAACAATCACGTGAGTAACATATTCTGCATGTTTTTCCCTTCATTGTGTTGTTTATTTAACTAAAATCAGTTGACTAACACCTTATTTGTGATGGTTTTACTAGCGCGACCCACAATTTTACAGAACGTGAAAAAATCTTGCCCGTTCAGGGCTACAAAACGGACAAGCACTGCCCTGTAAAGGGTTAATTATGCAACCTGCATAGTTAGATACCTCTTGAAAAAAAGGTACTTCAATTTTAATTCACCGCAAACAAGAAGTACCGATGCAAATGAGGCTCTAAGGGATACTTGTTTGTTTGCGGTGAATTAAAATTGAAGTACCGAAGAAGAAAAAATCCAACGGTATCTTATTCAAGTCTATAGGTTAATTCTAAGCTGAGATAGTAATGTTTGTGTGTCAGTTTATCATTTAATATGAACAAAGAGGAAAATATGATTTTAGCACTTTGACAAAATGTGACTTACACACTCACACCACTGTTGGTAACACGTACGTTCAAGGGAAATTAAAACTGCCAATGTTTCCTAACTAAGGGAAAGATAACTGCTGCTAATTTACACATACACACACACACTCAATCTCCATGTCATGGAAATATGATGCATAGATCCATTTTGACAAAAGAAGTCCCGTTGAAAAGTTGCAAAATTATCAACGATCTAGTCCGTGTACAGTGATGAAAAATTACATATAAATACAATAATGGGTGTTAAATGTAAACATGCATTCATTATCATGTTAGTCACTGAATATTCCATAACAATATTAAATGGTCATAGCTGGAGTATGACAAGGTAAACTGCTATCTCCCGCCATTGAAATACCACAATACAGCATGCGATCTTCATAATTTCAGTGTGAGATTGACTGCCAACTTAAATGGTCAATAATTACAAAATACATGTACAAGTGGATGCTAAATTGAATAATACATAGTAGAACAATATATCACGTCTCATAAAACAGTATCTACAGGTTTACTTACCACTTATAATAGACAGCTTGGTTCTCTGGTATAACAAGGATTCTGGAAGCACCAGAAATACAGAATGTAAAGTGTGGAGGAAAAATACTATATCAAATAATCACTGTCTCTTTTAATTCGATTTTGAAATAATTGGGGAATTTAACAACACGGGTACTCTTAATCTCCTCAGATCAGAGACACAAAAATGCGTTGTCGAACATACCGCAAATATATTGCGGTTAAATTTGGCGATTCTGAATCATAGTGGCTGGATAAGATGGATGAGAACTGTATTATTTGAACTACCATTGACCAGCATTGTCAATTGACTACTTCAGTATGGCATTGCTGCAAATTCAAATACTGAATTATATTGATCACATTACCACCCATGAAAATGTGGCTATGATTTTAGTTGTACCAGAAGTCAGAAAACAGACGTTTTGATCAACTGGTGATGTTGTTAATTCAGTTCATTTGCTAAACAAACTAGAACAAAATACTGCTGTTATAATAGCCAGGACATTCTGGTGATGTTGTTAATTCAGTTCATTTGCTAAACAAACTAGAACAAAATACTGCTGTTATAATAGCCAGGACATTCTGGTGATGTTGTTAATTCAGTTCATTTGCTAAACAAACTAGAACAAAATACTGCTGTTATAATAGCCAGGACATTCTGGTGATGTTGTTAATTCAGTTCATTTGCTAAACAAACTAGAACAAAATACTGCTGTTATAATAGCCAGGACATTCTGGTGATGTTGTTAATTCAGTTCATTTGCTAAACAAGCTAGAACAACATACTACTGTTATAATAGCCAGGACATTCTGGTGATGTTGTTAATTCAGTTCATTTGCTAAACAAACTAGAACAACATACTGCTGTTATAATAGCCAGGACATTCTGGTGTGGAGCTTATACTTGAATATAAAATGAACACACCCATACTGACTATAGAGCTCGATGGATGAAACAAATATTTATAAAACGCCGCTAACGTTTCAACCACAGCCTTTATCAACATGACAAAATGAACAAAAAATATATATATTTAAAAAAAATAAACAGATATACATAAAAGATTTCCCACACTGCACCAAAGATTCCCCACACTGTTCACTACAGATTCCCCACAATGTGCACTAAAGATACCTGACACTGCGCACTAAAGATGGGATCCTCCAACCATGCATATTGTTTCCCTGATTCTCACAACACCCCCCCCCCTTTCCCTCCCACTGCGATGTCCCTACAGTTGTGCACATTGTCAGAGACCAAGTGCTTGGTGTCCTACAGTTTTGCACATTGTCAGAGACCAGGTGCTTGGTGTGTGGTCACCTGTGATGTCCCGACATTGTCAGAGACTAGATGCTTGGTGTTGGTCACCTGGGATGTCCCTACATTGTCAGAGACCAGGTGCTTGGTGTGTGCTCACCTGGGATGTCCCTACATTGTCAGTGACCAGGTGCTTGGTGTGTGCTCACCTGGGATGTCCCTACATTGTCAGTGACCAGGTGCTTGGTGTGTGCTCACCTGGGATGTCCCTACATTGTCACAGACCAGGTGCTTGGTATGTGCTCACCTGGGATGTCCCTACAGTTGTGCACATTGTCAGAGACCAGGTGCTTGGTGTGTGCTCACTTGGGATGTCCCTACAGTTGTGCACATTGTCAGAGATCAGGTGCTTGGTATGTGCTCACCTGGGATGTCCCTACAGTCGTGCACATTGTCAGAGATCAGGTGCTTGGTGTGTGCTCACCTGGGATGTCCCTACATTGTCAGAGATCAGGTGCTTGGTGTGTGCTCACCTGGGATGTCCCTACATTGTCAGAGATCAGGTGCTTGGTGTGTGCTCACCTGGGATGTCCCTACATTGTCAGAGACCAGGTGCTTGGTAAGTGCTCACCTGGGATGTCCCTACATTGTCAGAGATCAGGTGCTTGGTAAGTGCTCACCTGGGATGTCCCTATAGTTGTGCACATTGTCACAGACCAGGTGCTTTTTTTAATTTTTTTTTATAAAAGTCAGAGATCAGGTGCTCTCAAATTGTCCAACCCCAGGCCAGTTTGTGGGTGATATTCTCACTTATTTCACTATTCTCCTTCATTCTGTCCTCAGCTCATGTACCATACTCAGGTGATGTAGGTGAGAGTCTGAGGGACACCCATACCCAAAGTGATGATGAAGGAGGAGTACACTTCTTCCCTCCCTTGTACATGCAGAGATATACTTTAGCCTTGACCTGTTTAACACAGCACAATGTCACAAGTGTGAGTATTGCTTGTCTGTGTGAGTATTGCTTGTCTGTGTGAGTATTGCTTGTCTGTGTGAGTATTGCTTGTCTGTGTGAATATTGCTTGCCTGTGTGAGTATTGCTTGCCTGTGTGAGTATTGCTTGTCTGTGTGAGTATTGCTTGTCTGTGTGAGTATTGCGTGTCTGTGTGAGTATTGTTTGTCTGTGTGAGTATTGCTTGTCTGTGTGAGTATTGCTTGTCTGTGTGAGTATTGCTTGTCTCTGTGAGTATTGCTTGTCTCTGTGAGTATTGCTTGTCTCTGTGAGTATTGCTTGTCTCTGTGAGTATTGCTTGTCTCTGTGAGTATTGCTTGTCTCTGTGAGTATTGCTTGTCTCTGCGAGTATTGCTTGTCTGTGTGAGTATTGCTTGCCTGTGTGAGTATTGCTTGTCTGTGTGAGTATTGCTTGTCTGTGTGAGTATTGCTTGTCTGTGTGCATTTTATTCATCAGGCATAGCATGTCTGGAGACTGTCACCGTTACATAATTGTGTAGATTTTGTCACGGTTACATATGTGTGGAGATATTATGTGGCAGATACATCTGACCTTGGATGTTTCTCAGCCAGCAGACACAGCATGAAACACCAACCTTGTACACACAAGTTCCATGCAATAAACACCGATTTGTTTATTTGTCCCCTACTAGTCGCCCTACGACCCCGCTGACCATCATGCACTAAACTCCCTTAAACGTGCCCCTGCCACTTTGATCTTTAAACCTAACTCGCTGGGCTGGGCTACTCTGACCTGAGCCCACCATTCCCAGCCTAATCTGTTACATGTAGGCCAGCCCACCGTACTCAGCCTGATCTGTTACATGTTGCCTAAAAGTAGACCAGCCCACCATTCCCAACCTAATCTGTTACATGTTGCCTAAAAGTAGGCCAGCCCACCATTCCCAGCCTAATCTGTTACATGTTGCCTAAAAGTAGGCCAGCCCACCATTCCCAGCCTAATCTGTTACATGTTGCCTAAAAGTAGGCCAGCCCACCATACCCAGCCTAGTCTGTTACATGTTACCTAATAGTAGGCCAGTCCATGGTACCCAGCCTAATCTGTTACATGTTGCCTAAAAGTAGGCCAGCCCACCATTCCCAGCCTAATCTGTTACATGTTGCCTAAAAGTAGGCCAGCCCACCATTCCCAGCCTAATCTGTTACATGTTGCCTAAAAGTAGGCCAGCTCACCATCCCCAGCCTAGTCTGTTACATGTTACCTAATAGTAGGCCAGTCCATGGTACCCAGCCTAATCTGTTACATGTTGCCTAAAAGTAGGCCAGCCCACCATTCCCAGCCTAATCTGTTACATGTTGCCTAAAAGTAGGCCAGCCCACCATTCCCAGCCTAATCTGTTACATGTTGCCTAAAAGTAGGCCAGCCCACCATACCCAGCCTAATCTGTTACATGTTACCTAATAGTAGGCCAGTCCATGGTACCCAGCCTAATCTGTTACATGTTGCCTAAAAGTAGGCCAGCCCACCATCCCCAGCCTAGTCTGTTACATGTTACCTAATAGTAGGCCAGTCCATGGTACCCAGCCTAATCTGTTACATGTTGCCTAAAAGTAGGCCAGCCCACCATTCCCAGCCTAATCTGTTACATGTTGCCTAAAAGTAGGCCAGCTCACCATCCCCAGCCTAGTCTGTTACATGTTACCTAATAGTAGGCCAGTCCATGGTACCTAGCCTAATCTGTTACATGTTGCCTAAAAGTAGGCCAGCCCACCATTCCCAGCCTAATCTGTTACATGTTGCCTAAAAGTAGGCCAGCCCACCATTCCCAGCCTAATCTGTTACATGTTGCCTAAAAGTAGGCCAGCCCACCATACCCAGCCTAATCTGTTACATGTTACCTAATAGTAGGCCAGTCCATGGTACCCAGCCTAATCTGTTACATGTTGCCTAAAAGTAGGCCAGCCCACCATCCCCAGCCTAGTCTGTTACATGTTACCTAATAGTAGGCCAGTCCATGGTACCCAGCCTAATCTGTTACATGTTGCCTAAAAGTAGGCCAGCCCACCATTCCCAGCCTAATCTGTTACATGTTGCCTAAAAGTAGGCCAGCTCACCATCCCCAGCCTAGTCTGTTACATGTTACCTAATAGTAGGCCAGTCCATGGTACCCAGCCTAATCTGTTACATGTTGCCTAAAAATAGGCCACAAGAATGTACGGGACAGAAATGGAATAAGCCTGCAAACAAATCTGAAAGTCTAGAAATCAGTTGTATTATCCACACTGCTATATGCTTGTGAAACCTGGAGTGTTTATCAGCGACACTGCTATATGCTTGTGAAACCTGGACTGTTTATCAGCGACACGCTAGGAAATTAAACTACTTCCACAGTCTGCCTTAGGAAGCTATTGAAGATTAAATGGCAAGACAAGATCCCAGACAATGAAGTACTAGACAGAGCGTCCATGCCCAGTATCCACACTCTACTAATGAAGAATCAGATTCGCATGCCAGATCACAGGCTCTCTAAACAAATTTTTTACGGCAAGTTGCGTTGTGGTAAACACTCCGAAGGCAGCCAGAGGAAATGTTTTAAAGACGCACTGAAAATCTCACTGAATACTTTTGGAATTCATCATGACACCTGGGAGACTGCAGCCAGAGACCGAAATTCGTGGCGGGCATCATTACGCAAGGGTGCAGTCACGTGTGAGGCAACCAGGACTGCAAGAGCTGTGAAGCTCCTTCATTTGTCTGCTGCTCTTGTCATAGTTCTCCAACAACAATTATACCATTCCTTCATTTGTCTGCTGCTCTTGTCATAGTTCCCCAACAACAATTATACCACTCCTTCCTTTGTCTGTTGCTCTTGTCATAGTTCCCCAACAACAATTACACCACTCCTTCATTTGTCTGCTGCTCTTGTCATAGTTCTCCAACAACAATTATACCACTCCTTCATTTGTCTGCTGCTCTTGTCATAGTTCCCCAACAACAATTATACCACTCCTTCATTTGTCTGCTGCTCTTGTCATAGTTCTCTAACAACAATTATACCACTCCTTCATTTGTCTGCTGCTCTTGTCATAGTTCTCTAACAACAATTATACCACTCCTTCATTTGTGTGCTGCTCTTGTCATAGTTCTCTAACAACAATTATACCACTCCTTCATTTGTGCGCTGCTCTTGTCATAGTTCCCCAACAACAATTATACCACTCCTTCATTTGTCTGCTGCTCTTGTCATAGTTCCCCATCAACAATTGTACCACTCCTTCATTTGTCTGCTGCTCTTGTCATAGTTCCCCAATAAAAATTATACCACTCCTTCATTTGTCTGCTGCTCCTGTCATTGTTCTCCAACAACAATTATACCACTCTTTCATTTGTCTGCTGCTCTTGTCATAGTTCTCCAACAACAATTATACCACTCCTTCATTGTCTGCTGCTCTTGTCATAGTTCCCCAACAACAATTATACCACTCCTTCATTTGTGCGCTGCTCTTGTCATAGTTCTCCAACAACAATTATACCACTCCTTCATTTGTCTGCTGCTCTTGTCATAGTTCTCCAACAACAATTATACCACTCCTTCATTTGTGCGCTGCTCTTGTCATAGTTCTCTAACAACAATTATACCACTCCTTCATTTGTCTGCTGCTCTTGTCATAGTTCTCTAACAACAATTATACCACTCCTTCATTTGTCTGCTGCTCTTGTCATAGTTCTCTAACAACAATTATACCACTCCTTCATTTGTGTGCTGCTCTTGTCATAGTTCTCTAACAACAATTATACCACTCCTTCATTTGTGCGCTGCTCTTGTCATAGTTCCCCAACAACAATTATACCACTCCTTCATTTGTCTGCTGCTCTTGTCATAGTTCCCCATCAACAATTGTACCACTCCTTCATTTGTCTGCTGCTCTTGTCATAGTTCCCCAATAAAAAATTATACCACTCCTTTATTTGTCTGCTGCTCCTGTCATTGTTCTCCAACAACAATTATACCACTCTTTCATTTGTCTGCTGCTCTTGTCATAGTTCTCCAACAACAATTATACCACTCCTTCATTTGTCTGCTGCTCTTGTCATAGTTCCCCAACAACAATTATACCACTCCTTCATTTGTGCGCTGCTCTTGTCATAGTTCTCCAACAACAATTATACCACTCCTTCATTTGTCTGCTGCTCTTGTCATAGTTCTCCAACAACAATTATACCACTCCTTCATTTGTGCGCTGCTCTTGTCATAGTTCTCTAACAACAATTATACCACTCCTTCATTTGTGTGCTGCTCTTGTCATAGTTCTCTAACAACAATTATACCACTCCTTCATTTGTGCGCTGCTCTTGTCATAGTTCCCCAACAACAATTATACCACTCCTTCATTTGTCTGCTGCTCTTGTCATAGTTCCCCATCAACAATTGTACCACTCCTTCATTTGTCTGCTGCTCTTGTCATAGTTCCCCAATAAAAATTATACCACTCCTTCATTTGTCTGCTGCTCCTGTCATTGTTCTCCAACAACAATTATACCACTCTTTCATTTGTCTGCTGCTCTTGTCATAGTTCTCCAACAACAATTATACCACTCCTTCATTTGTCTGCTGCTCTTGTCATAGTTCCCCAACAACAATTATACCACTCCTTCATTTGTGCGCTGCTCTTGTCATAGTTCTCCAACAACAATTATACCACTCCTTCATTTGTCTGCTGCTCTTGTCATAGTTCTCCAACAACAATTATACCACTCCTTCATTTGTGCGCTGCTCTTGTCATAGTTCTCTAACAACAATTATACCACTCCTTCATTTGTCTGCTGCTCTTGTCATAGTTCTCTAACAACAATTATACCACTCCTTCATTTGTCTGCTGCTCTTGTCATAGTTCCCCAACAACAATTATACCACTCCTTCTTTTGTCTGCTGCTCTTGTCATAGTTCCCCAACAACAATTATACCACTCCTTCATTTGTCTGCTGCTCTTGTCATAGTTCCCCAACAACAATTATACCACTCCTTCATTTGTCTGCTGCTCTTGTCATAGTTCTCTAACAACAATTATACCACTCCTTCATTTGTCTGCTGCTCTTGTCATAGTTCCCCAACAACAATTATACCACTCCTTCATTTGTCTGCTGCTCTTGTCATAGTTCCCCAACAACAATTATACCACTCCTTCATTTGTCTGCTGCTCTTGTCATAGTTCTCCAACAACAATTATACCACTCCTTCATTTGTCTGCTGCTCTTGTCATAGTTCCCCAACAACAATGATACCACTCCTTCATTTGTCTGCTGCTCTTGTCATAGTTCCCCAACAACAATTGTACCACTCCTTCCTTTGTCTGCTGCTCTTGTCATAGTTCCCCAACAACAATTATACCACTCCTTCATTTGTCTGCTGCTCTTGTCATAGTTCCCCAACAACAATTGTACCACTCCTTCATTTGTGCGCTGCTCTTGTCATAGTTCTCCAACAACAATTATACCACTCCTTCATTTGTCTGCTGCTCTTGTCATAGTTCTCCAACAACAATTATACCATTCCTTCATTTGTCTGCTGCTCTTGTCATAGTTCCCCAACAACAATTATACCACTCCTTCCTTTGTCTGTTGCTCTTGTCATAGTTCCCCAACAACAATTACACCACTCCTTCATTTGTCTGCTGCTCTTGTCATAGTTCTCCAACAACAATTATACCACTCCTTCATTTGTCTGCTGCTCTTGTCATAGTTCCCCAACAACAATTATACCACTCCTTCATTTGTCTGCTGCTCTTGTCATAGTTCTCTAACAACAATTATACCACTCCTTCATTTGTCTGCTGCTCTTGTCATAGTTCTCCAACAACAATTATACCACTCCTTCATTTGTCTGCTGCTCTTGTCATAGTTCCCCAACAACAATTATACCACTCCTTCATTTGTCTGCTGCTCTTGTCATAGTTCCCCAACAACAATTATACCACTCCTTCATTTGTCTGCTGCTCTTGTCATAGTTCTCCAACAACAATTATACCATTCCTTCATTTGTCTGCTGCTCTTGTCATAGTTCCCCAACAACAATTATACCACTCCTTCCTTTGTCTGTTGCTCTTGTCATAGTTCCCCAACAACAATTACACCACTCCTTCATTTGTCTGCTGCTCTTGTCATAGTTCTCCAACAACAATTATACCACTCCTTCATTTGTCTGCTGCTCTTGTCATAGTTCCCCAACAACAATTATACCACTCCTTCATTTGTCTGCTGCTCTTGTCATAGTTCTCTAACAACAATTATACCACTCCTTCATTTGTCTGCTGCTCTTGTCATAGTTCTCCAACAACAATTATACCACTCCTTCATTTGTCTGCTGCTCTTGTCATAGTTCCCCAACAACAATTATACCACTCCTTCATTTGTCTGCTGCTCTTGTCATAGTTCTCCAACAACAATTATACCACTCCTTCATTTGTCTGCTGCTCTTGTCATAGTTCCCCAACAACAATTATACCACTCCTTCATTTGTCTGCTGCTCTTGTCATAGTTCCCCAACAACAATTATACCACTCCTTCATTTGTCTGCTGCTCTTGTCATAGTTCCCCAACAACAATTATACCACTCCTTCATTTGTCTGCTGCTCTTGTCATAGTTCTCTAACAACAATTATACCACTCCTTCATTTGTCTGCTGCTCTTGTCATAGTTCCCCAACAACAATTGTACCACTCCTTCATTTGTGCGCTGCTCTTGTCATAGTTCTCCAACAACAATTATACCACTCCTTCATTTGTGCGCTGCTCTTGTCATAGTTCTCTAACAACAATTATACCACTCCTTCATTTGTGCACTGCTCTTGTCATAGTTCTCTAACAACAATTATACCACTCCTTCATTTGTGTGCTGCTCTTGTCATAGTTCTCTAACAACAATTATACCACTCCTTCATTTGTGCGCTGCTCTTGTCATAGTTCCCCAACAACAATTATACCACTCCTTCATTTGTCTGCTGCTCTTGTCATAGTTCCCCATCAACAATTGTACCACTCCTTCATTTGTCTGCTGCTCTTGTCATAGTTCCAGAATAAAAATTATACCACTCCTTCATTTGTCTGCTGCTCCTGTCATTGTTCTCCAACAACAATTATACCACTCTTTCATTTGTCTGCTGCTCTTGTCATAGTTCTCCAACAACAATTATACCACTCCTTCATTTGTCTGCTGCTCTTGTCATAGTTCCCCAACAACAATTATACCACTCCTTCATTTGTGCGCTGCTCTTGTCATAGTTCTCCAACAACAATTATACCACTCCTTCATTTGTGCGCTGCTCTTGTCATAGTTCTCCAACAACAATTATACCACTCCTTCATTTGTGCGCTACTCTTGTCATAGTTCTCTAACAACAATTATACCACTCCTTCATTTGTCTGCTGCTCTTGTCATAGTTCTCTAACAACAATTATACCACTCCTTCATTTGTCTGCTGCTCTTGTCATAGTTCCCCAACAACAATTATACCACTCCTTCTTTTGTCTGCTGCTCTTGTCATAGTTCCCCAACAACAATTATACCACTCCTTCATTTGTCTGCTGCTCTTGTCATAGTTCCCCAACAACAATTATACCACTCCTTCATTTGTCTGCTGCTCTTGTCATAGTTCTCTAACAACAATTATACCACTCCTTCATTTGTCTGCTGCTCTTGTCATAGTTCCCCAACAACAATTGTACCACTCCTTCATTTGTGCGCTGCTCTTGTCATAGTTCTCCAACAACAATTATACCACTCCTTCATTTGTCTGCTGCTCTTGTCATAGTTCTCCAACAACAATTATACCACTCCTTCATTTGTCTGCTGCTCTTGTCATAGTTCCCCAACAACAATTGTACCACTCCTTCATTTGTCTGCTGCTCTTGTCATAGTTCCCCAACAACAATTATACCACTCCTTCATTTGTCTGCTGCTCTTGTCATAGTTCCCCAACAACAATTATACCACTCCTTCATTTGTGCGCTGCTCTTGTCATAGTTCCCCAACAACAATTGTACCACTCCTTCATTTGTCTGCTGCTCTTGTCATAGTTCCCCAACAACAATTATACCACTCCTTCATTTGTCTGCTGCTCTTGTCATAGTTCTCCAACAACAATTATACCACTCCTTCATTTGTGCGCTGCTCTTGTCATAGTTCCCCAACAACAATTGTACCACTCCTTCATTTGTCTGCTGCTCTTGTCATAGTTCCCCAACAACAATTATACCACTCCTTCATTTGTCTGCTGCTCTTGTCATAGTTCCCCAACAACAATTATACCACTCCTTCATTTGTGCGCTGCTCTTGTCATAGTTCTCCAACAACAATTATACCACTCCTTCATTTGTCTGCTGCTCTTGTCATAGTTCTCCAACAACAATTATACCACTCCTTCATTTGTCTGCTGCTCTTGTCATAGTTCTCCAACAACAATTACACCACTCCTTCATTTGTCTGCTGCTCTTGTCATAGTTCTCCAACAACAATTATACCACTCCTTCATTTGTCTGCTGCTCTTGTCATAGTTCCCCAACAACAATTATACCACTCCTTCATTTGTCTGCTGCTCTTGTCATAGTTCCCCAACAACAATTATACCACTCCTTCATTTGTCTGCTGCTCTTGTCATAGTTCCCCACCAACAATTATACCACTCCTTCATTTGTCTGCTGCTCTTGTCATAGTTCTCTAACAACAATTATACCACTCCTTCATTTGTCTGCTGCTCTTGTCATAGTTCCCCAACAACAATTGTACCCACTCCTTCATTTGTGCGCTGCTCTTGTCATAGTTCTCCAACAACAATTATACCACTCCTTCATTTGTCTGCTGCTCTTGTCATAGTTCTCCAACAACAATTATACCACTCCTTCATTTGTCTGCTGCTCTTGTCATAGTTCCCCAACAACAATTGTACCACTCCTTCATTTGTCTGCTGCTCTTGTCATAGTTCCCCAACAACAATTATACCACTCCTTCATTTGTCTGCTGCTCTTGTCATAGTTCCCCAACAACAATTATACCACTCCTTCATTTGTGCGCTGCTCTTGTCATAGTTCCCCAACAACAATTATACCACTCCTTCATTTGTGCGCTGCTCTTGTCATAGTTCTCCAACAACAATTATACCACTCCTTCATTTGTCTGCTGCTCTTGTCATAGTTCTCCAACAACAATTATACCACTCCTTCATTTGTGCGCTGCTCTTGTCATAGTTCCCCAACAACAATTGTACCACTCCTTCATTTGTCTGCTGCTCTTGTCATAGTTCCCCAACAACAATTATACCACTCCTTCATTTGTCTGCTGCTCTTGTCATAGTTCCCCAACAACAATTATACCACTCCTTCATTTGTGCGCTGCTCTTGTCATAGTTCTCCAACAACAATTATACCACTCCTTCATTTGTCTGCTGCTCTTGTCATAGTTCCCCAACAACAATTATACCACTCCTTCATTTGTGCGCTGCTCCTGTCATTGTTCTCCAACAACAATTATACCACTCCTTCATTTGTCTGCTGCTCTTGTCATAGTTCTCCAACAACAATTATACCACTCCTTCATTTGTCTGCTGCTCTTGTCATAGTTCTCTAACAACAATTATACCACTCCTTCATTTGTCTGCTGCTCTTGTCATAGTTCTCCAACAACAATTATACCACTCCTTCATTTGTCTGCTGCTCTTGTCATAGTTCCCCAACAACAATTATACCACTCCTTCATTTGTGCGCTGCTCTTGTCATAGTTCCCCAACAACAATTATACCACTCCTTCATTTGTGTGCTGCTCTTGTCATAGTTCTCTAACAACAATTATACCACTCCTTCATTTGTCTGCTGCTCTTGTCATAGTTCTCTAACAACAATTATACCACTCCTTCATTTGTCTGCTGCTCTTGTCATAGTTCCCCAACAACAATTATACCACTCCTTCATTTGTCTGCTGCTCTTGTCATAGTTCCCCAACAACAATTATACCACTCCTTCATTTGTCTGCTGCTCTTGTCATAGTTCTCCAACAACAATTATACCACTCTTTCATTTGTCTGCTGCTCTTGTCATAGTTCCCCAACAACAATGATACCACTCTTTCATTTGTCTGCTGCTCTTGTCATAGTTCCCCAACAACAATGATACCACTCCTTCATTTGTCTGCTGCTCTTGTCATAGTTCCCCAACAACAATTACACCACTCCTTCATTTGTCTGCTGCTCTTGTCATAGTTCCCCAACAACAATGATACCACTCCTTCATTTGTCTGCTGCTCTTGTCATAGTTCCCCAACAACAATTGTACCACTCCTTCCTTTGTCTGCTGCTCTTGTCATAGTTCCCCAACAACAATTACACCACTCCTTCATTTGTCTGCTGCTCTTGTCATAGTTCCCCAACAACAATTATACCACTCCTTCATTTGTCTGCTGCTCTTGTCATAGTTCCCCAACAACAATTATACCACTCCTTCATTTGTGCGCTGCTCTTGTCATAGTTCTCCAACAACAATTATACCACTCCTTCATTTGTCTGCTGCTCTTGTCATAGTTCTCCAACAACAATTATACCACTCCTTCATTTGTGCGCTGCTCTTGTCATAGTTCCCCAACAACAATTGTACCACTCCTTCATTTGTCTGCTGCTCTTGTCATAGTTCCCCAACAACAATTGTACCACTCCTTCATTTGTCTGCTGCTCTTGTCATAGTTCCCCAACAACAATTATACCACTCCTTCATTTGTGCGCTGCTCTTGTCATAGTTCTCCAACAACAATTATACCACTCCTTCATTTGTCTGCTGCTCTTGTCATAGTTCTCCAACAACAATTATACCACTCCTTCATTTGTGCGCTGCTCTTGTCATAGTTCTCTAACAACAATTATACCACTCCTTCATTTGTCTGCTGCTCTTGTCATAGTTCTCCAACAAACAATTATACCACTCCTTCATTTGTCTGCTGCTCTTGTCATAGTTCCCCAACAACAATTATACCACTCCTTCATTTGTCTGCTGCTCTTGTCATAGTTCTCCAACATCAATTATACCACTCCTTCATTTGTCTGCTGCTCTTGTCATAGTTCTCCAACAACAATTATACCACTCCTTCATTTGTCTGCTGCTCTTGTCATAGTTCCCCAACAACAATTATACCACTCCTTCATTTGTCTGCTGCTCTTGTCATAGTTCCCCAACAACAATTATACCACTCCTTCATTTGTCTGCTGCTCTTGTCATAGTTCCCCAACAACAATTATACCACTCCTTCATTTGTCTGCTGCTCTTGTCATAGTTCTCTAACAACAATTATACCACTCCTTCATTTGTGCACTGCTCTTGTCATAGTTCTCCAACAACAATTATACCACTCCTTCATTTGTCTGCTGCTCTTTTCATAGTTCCCCAACAACAATTATACCACTCCTTCATTTGTCTGCTGCTCTTGTCATAGTTCTCCAACAGCAATTATACCACTCCTTCATTTGTCTGCTGCTCTTGCCATAGTTCCCCAACAAAAATTATACCACTCCTTCATTTGTCTGCTGCTCTTGTCATAGTTCCCCAACAACAATTATACCACTCCTTCATTTGTCTGCTGCTCTTGTCATAGTTCCCCAACAACAATTATACCACTCCTTCATTTGTCTGCTGCTCTTGTCATAGTTCCCCAACAACAATTGTACCACTCCTTCATTTGTCTGCTGCTCTTGTCATAGTTCTCTAACAACAATTATACCACTCCTTCATTTGTCTGCTGCTCTTGTCATAGTTCCCCAACAACAATTGTACCACTCCTTCATTTGTCTGCTGCTCTTGTCATAGTTCTCTAACAACAATTATACCACTCCTTCATTTGTCTGCTGCTCTTGTCATAGTTCTCCAACAACAATTATACCACTCCTTCATTTGTGCGCTGCTCTTGTCATAGTTCTCTAACAACAATTATACCACTCCTTCATTTGTGCGCTGCTCTTGTCATAGTTCTCTAACAACAATTATACCACTCCTTCATTTGTGCGCTGCTCTTGTCATAGTTCCCCAACAACAATTATACCACTCCTTCATTTGTCTGCTGCTCTTGTCATAGTTCTCCAACAGCAATTATACCACTCCTTCATTTGTCTGCTGCTCTTGTCATAGTTCCCCAACAGCAATTGTACCACTCCTTCATTTGTCTGCTGCTCTTGTCATAGTTCTCCAACAACAATTATACCACTCCTTCATTTGTCTGCTGCTCTTGTCATGGTTCCCCAAAAGCCTGCTTAATTTTCTAAAACATTTGTACTTGTGTATCGCCAAGCTTTTGGCACACTTTAATTCAAAACTGCTGTTCAACTTTTTCCATCATTGTGAAACAAAACTGTTACAGGCATTGACTACACCCACTCACTCACAGAATGGCTGCCAGCAATGGATGCCCTCTATGTGTGTGGGGAAAAATGCATGCATGGAGATGTGCTACAGATTGCCGCCTGAGGACACCTGCCGCGCTTAGTTTGTTTCCTTAGATGCAGGTCCGATACTTTTTAATAGACCTTCTATAATAACAGAATGATCAGCCAATGAGGATTCATAGAAATCAGTTTGAGAAAAGGCAGCTGGAATATTAGAATACAGAACAAATATCTCATATAGAATTCCAAATTCCCAGACAGCGACACCTGTTAGAGATGTGACTGTATGTTTCTGTTGAGACACTAACTTTAAGTCTGTTCACTTGGTGCAGGTGATTGACCTTGGCTGCTCTGAGTGCTCTCTGATGAAACTGCTACCAACTGTCACCAGCCTGGAAGAGATTGCTTTGGTGGATATTGACACAGATTTGCTCCAATCAAAGAAATGGGTCATTGAGCCAGAATTGCGCCATTACATCTGTCGTAGACAGCGACCGCTACATGTCATGTTGATGGCTGGCAGCGCTGAAGGCACGGATGCTCGACTGCTCAACTATGATGCTGTCTTGTTGATTGAGGTGTAAGTTTCTGTTTAAGCATGTACAGATACAGGTTGTGTATGGTCATGTTGATTGCATTACCATAGCCTGACCATTCTTTCATGTCCAGGATTCCTTGTGTTTGCTTCTTCACTAGGTGGCCTTCCACTGTGTCGGTAGGAGAATTTGTGACCAGGAATCTTGATAAGTCCTGGAGTGTAACGAGTTCACCTTGGGTAGTGAGAGTGAACCACACCCGAGGTGTCTCTGGCACTCCCGTGTATTCTAGCCCCAGGGGTTGGACAGGCAGATACACATTTTTACTCTGTGGTTGATCTCATATTAGTTAATTATGACTACAAGCCCCTCCAGATTCTAGACCCCCACTAACTACCTACTCCTGTGGAACAATGAACATTTAGGCATCGTCCGAGACCACACTCAATCATTATACAAAGAGCAAGTCAACTTACATAAAGTTTATTCTACCCTTGAGAATATAGAACTGAAATGAACATCCTGATAGAATAATCTATTTACACAAATAGAAGATAGAGTAGAGACAGAATCAGAGATATGGTTGTCATCATGGAGTTGAGAAGTAGATTGGATGCAGATGTCCCGTCCAGTCGGTCCGCCACTCACCCGGCTTCCTTCCAGTGAGATGACTAGAACCTTGGAGACCACTCCGTCTCCAGAGCATGGATCCACAACAATAGAGTCACTGCTGGACCTCACTCAACTGGACCAACTGCATCTGTATCACTCCCACTGAGTCACTGTTAATACACAGTTCTTTAACACCACTGGCTGGGAGACAATCCTCCTGGACTTGACTCCAAGTGTTCGTGACTTCGATGAACCTAAGCAATCACTGACCAATCTAATGGTCCCGCAATCATAGCACAGTAACACTGCTTGAAGAATATGTCAATAACCAATTCAATGGTCCTATACTCATATCACAGTACCACTGCTTGAAGAATCAGATAAGGCAACTGATATGTCACTGAGTCCTACACGAACACAGTTCTAAGTCTTTGTACTCGTTCAGTACACCATTAGAATCAGACATCTACTTTCAATGAAAACAATTCAGGTTGGACTATAATCAGTTGTCCCTTCCACCTGGTAACACTTGCCACAAGTTAATAGCTGGTGTAGTTCTTCTCAAGACCTGCCACTATAGCTGTCATAAGAACCATTCAAGTGTCTACATTTCGTTTTTCCGCGTTTAGGCGGAACCACCATAATAATATACGGTCAGGTGTTTCCTTTCTTTGAGCATGATTGCTCAAAATGCTGAAATGTTCCTGGCTGAAATAGAGTATCTTCTAATGCAGAAAAACATCACAAACCATCACGTCCCACACGTGCACCTTCAGGGCACCTGTATTACTTGATGCAACCTTCACGCATGGTGAATCACATTGGGAATATGGTGTGGTTGAGTCTGGCGTGATAAGTAAAGAATTGAACCCTTCGCTGTGTCACACGAAGTGGTTTCCCGCCAACGACAATTATAGTTGACTGGTTCCTCAACAGGCAAACTCCTGAAAAGGAAGAGCGACCGGTGAGAGTATACTGGACCAAACATTAGTCCACATGCATCCTACCAATGACTACTCAACCCTCAGTCATGCTACTTAGTTATGCATATAACCAAAGCATTATCTCTATATGGAGAGTAGTAAAGCATGGGTTCAGTAATGTCAGCTGGCCTCACAGAACAGCCCGTCAAACAGAGCAAGAAATCAGAATGATGAGTCTGATCGTAGGTCTCACCTATCCCTAATCATCTACCAGTCGTCGCTAACGTCAGTAGTGATAGTAGGCTGTTATCATAGTTCTAATTTAATCGAACTAAACAATACATAATATTGATCAATATACCATCCCACGGGATATAGGAATAGTACATGATCACATCCAATATGTACACAAGCCTGTTTGCTGATGGGACCACCTGCCCACGCCATAGCAAACTCTTCTTATCAGACTCCTCCTTAGAGTCAAGAAGCCTTCTTGAGAATACATGTTCCCCACATGTTCCAAGGGTGCTGTTCCAGTTCTGCCCTCCCAAGTGGTTTAGCCTTGGCTGGGACCGAACTTCATCGTTGGTCTGGTCTACCAACCTATACTTTCATAACTTGCTTTCACATCCCGCATATCCTATATGTCCCCTGTCTCATACAGCCTCCTTGCATCCTTCCATACTTCCAGCACCTTAGCATTCACTCGCACGAGCGCCAGTATGAAAGAACAGGATAGCTTAAGACAATAATTCAGTACGCATATGTATATTGCGACGGCACACAGGGTTATCACGCGTCGACCTATTCGGTGTTCGGAATTACTCCAGGAAGTATCACATGCCATGACCTAATATATATACACAATGCCACATGATATATATATATATATATCACCAATGCAGACTTACCTTCCCACAGAAATCCCGTGTTCCACACAATGAATTCACTATTAAGTTATTACACAATAGTTACATCATTCCTGGTGGCACAGAACTAAGTTCTTCCTTTACTTAGTAACTCAGCACAGTTTTGTCTGAATCTCCACCTACCAACTTACCTGGTTTTCTAACCGTTCTCCTGGCTTCAGCAACTGACTGACATCAATTTAGGTTTCTATCAGGCACCAGTAACTATGTTTTATTCTAACACAGCAACCTAATAGATGCAATGATTGGTGATATATGGTAAATATAATTTAAACCCAAATCGCCCACATCGCATTCCTGCGTTCCCAACAGCTGATTCACGAACACACGTTGGTAAACAAAACACACGATTAGCCGTCAGCAGCGTTATCGATCGGTTTGCTAATTAGTATGCAAGGACATCCACATAGGTAATGAGGTTAGAACGATGGCGTTTTGTACACACAAAGTTAAATGATTTAAACAAATAAGTACCTGAATGTCGAGAACCAGACTCCAGTCAGCTTTCAGAACTGTTCAAGGGCTCCTCAACCTCCTTTCCGTAACAGTCAGCCGAATCATGGTTGAGGTGAGACGCAACAGAAAATGGCTCACACAGGCCTGCGTCTGCTCTCTCCGAGCAAAATTGAAGTGAATGAATGGTTTGGCCAATTTCCCCACTCGTGCCAACTCAATGCGCACGAGGAGCTAGTGCTTCTTGGGAAAAGACACTTTCTCGGGAAACATTCATTCCCCGCCTAGAATTTCTAGATCTCTCTGCACGAGAATCTAGTGCTATACCCAACCTCATGGGTCACTCAAATTCAGGTGCTCCGAGAAGATTCTAGATGGTATTTCCTCCATCGGCTTCCCCCCAGTCTATTTATAGCTGGGAAAGTCCCCCGATGACGCGCCAAAATAGTGCGGAATCTTTACGACCCAAGACAGATAAACGCGTTTCGTCACAGTGGCCAACCAGGCAATCTTTCACCTGGTCACTACAAGTTCTTGGTAGCCTACATTATTCCTAAAGTAATTATATTCCCACCTTAAAGATAAGATAAGAGAGCACGTATATTTGGAAATGCTGGATTCCAAGTGTATGGTCAGTTCCAGCTTTCACAGCTTCACACGAGAACAGATGTGACCACCGATGATGACAGAGAAGATGATGTCATTGTTTTTCAGGTGACCCTGACTCTCATCGAGCTATAATTGTAACTTCACCAGCTTGAGGTCAATCTTCTGTAGTGGAGCACGGCTGTGACCAGGTCCTGTACCCGAGCAAGCTGCAGCTAATGTCAATATCTACATGACATATATGACACCAACATGCACAACCATAGCATAATATGGCCTTTTATTAAGTCCAGACTAGTTTCTAAAGACTTTACCTGTTGGTTGTCCAACTGGACTCTGCCTTTGACCTTACTATGCCTTTGACCTTACTACAGACTTTACTTGGTGGTTGCCCAAGTGGACTTTGACCTTAGAACTGATGTGGGTGCAATAGTCATCTGTGGATGTCTCAGGCAGGAAACCTGTTTTGAGCACTTGACATCAGCAAAAGTTGACCACCCCCCCCCCCCCCCCCCCCCCCCCCCCGCAACTGAAGACAGGATATGACGTAGCCACACCTACTGGTGCAACTGAAGACAGGATATGACATTGCCACACTTACTGGTGCAACTGAAGACAGGATATGACATTGCCACACTTACTGGTGCAACTGAAGACAGGATATGACATTGCCACACTTACTGGTGCAACTGAAGACATGATATGACATTGCCACACTTACTGGTGATACTGAAGACATGATATGACATTGCCACACTTACTCGTGCACCTGAAGACAGGATATGACATAGTATAACAGTGTGGTGATGATATGATAAGGCTGTGTGTGTGGAAGGCTCGTGTCGATATAGTGGACAAGTCTCGTCTGTTATATAAACATTCCTTTATTCGTTGAAATCATACATCTTCTGACTTCTGATGGTAAACACGGACATCTTTCCTAGTTGAATCCCAAGTCCCAAGTCCCCCAAGTGACGTGTGTGCAAGCCCTGGATACGTCTATCCATTAGTGCATACACGTTCACTAACTAATGATTTCCCACTAGTTAATGAATGCGCAGCATCCATTAACTCTCCACTCCTAAGCTAACTCCTTTTACTGTTATATATACTTCCCCTTCTTCAAGGAGACTTTTTCCCTGAAAAAGTCTCAACCCCAACTCTTAACCACTTTGCTCTACGGTTCTATACCACACCTGCCTAACAATCCCATATATTTCCTAAGTCAAATCTCACCCTCCTATCTCATCATAGCCAAATGCTAAGCAGAGACATACTTCATACAATATCAACAATGCAAAACTCTCTACAAAATCCGTTATAAAGTTCTCCACAAAATCTCTCTACAAAACTCTCTATAAGCGAACTGCTTTTAAAGTGTCCATCTAAATTATGATTGACAAAAATTGAAGATATTTCCCTTATCTTTTCACACTTATTCACATTCTCGCTATTCCAGGATAGACAGAAAAGTTTAGTTAAGTCGGATAGGTTGGGTAGGTGCGCACCTTAAAAAAAATAGAAAGTAAGGAAAAAGTAAGAAGTAATCACATTTCTCTTCCCATGCATTCTCAAAACTTTATAAAAATAAGTTTCTAAAATTTATCTTCATTTCCGTCAATAATAATTGTTGTTATCAAAAAGTTGATCCAAAACTACAACCCTTTTGTATTATTCACCTCGTCAAATTCAACCATTCCTTCAAAACCTCCAAATTATTGGTATACTGTTACGTACAGTCTTCTTCTTCCAGTGTCCACTTATTTAAATGCCAAAATTCAACCTGGCATTCCCCCCCCCCCCCCCATATTCTCCCATTAAACGCTGTTCAACCCAGCTCCTATTTCAATCCACGTATCGTATTTACAATACGAACCGTCTAATGTAGTCCCTAATTCAATCCCTCATTTTAACTCTTTCTTGGCACCTTGCCGTCTTGACAGACGATAGTTTGTGCTTTAAAAAGGCATAATAACTTTTAACTATGGCGGTAGCGAGTGTGACTGATAAGGCCAATTTGCGCTGTAAATGTCCGTTCACAGTGGGTGCATGTGAACACGTGGTCATTTCCACCATCATGCACCATCTTACGTCTCAAACGCTTGGTGTGTGACTTTTCTGCAATAATTTTCTCCTTTGACTTTATTCCATTTCTGATATTTGCCCTCCATGCAACACGTTCAGCGGCGACTTGCTCCCAATGTGCATTATCAATGCCTGTATCAATCATGTCCCGCGTACACACATCTTTGTATCGTAGTAGAGGCCGACCCTGAGATCTCTTACCCATCTGTAATTCACCAAAAAAGATATCCTTTGGTATTCTACCATCATCCATCCTCCTAAGATGTCCTATCCATCTAAGTCTACGAAGACTGAGCATGGAATAAACTGTCACACAACCTGATCTTTCCAATACTTCAGTATTTGTGATTTTGTCTTGCCACTTAATACCAAGAATTCTTCGCAGACACCGCATATGAAAGCTGTTTAAATTGTTCTCTTGGTGTGAGTAAGTTGTCCAGGTTTCACTGCCATAGAGAAGAGTACTAAGGACACAGGCTTGATAGACAAGGACTTTTGTTTTGGCAGTAAGCTTCCTGTTCTCCCAGACTCTTTTTCTTAACCTGTTCATTGTTGTTGCTGCCTTACCAATCCGGATGTTGATTTCCTGATCTAGGGATAATTTGCTATTTACCACTGATCCTAGATATGTAAAATGGTCTACTATCTCTAGTTCGGCGTCGTCAATAAAGATTGATGGTACCCCATGTGCACCTTGTGACATAATCTGTGTCTTCTTTTTGCTAATTGTTAAACCAAATTCAGAACAAGCATTGGAGAATGCAGATAGTAGACATTGCAATTCTTCCTCAGAGTGGGTTGTAACTGCAGCATCATCTGCAAAAAGCAACTCTCTGATCAGTACCCTCCTAATTTTAGTCTTAGCCTTCAATCTCTGAGCATTGTAGAGGCCGCCATCTGAGCGTGAGTGAATGTATATACCACCATCCTGATCACGAAATGCATATTTCAGTAGAAGTGAAAAGTATATTCCAAAGAGGGTGGGAGCTAGTACACAACCTTGCTTAACTCCACTCTTGATTTCAAACTCTTCAGAAGTTGCACCATCAAACTTGATTATACCCTTCATGCCTGTGTGGAACGATTCCACAATGGACAGAAGAGTTGGTGGGCAGCCAATCTTCTTTAGTGCCTTGAACAGACCCTCACGACTGACCAAATCAAATGCCTTTGTGAGGTCGACGAAGGCAATAAACAGTGGTTGATTCTGTTCACGGCATTTTTCTTGCATTTGTCGCAATGAGAATATCATATCAGTGGTAGACCGGTTCTGTCGAAAGCCACACTGTGATTCGGGGTAGACTTGATCTCCTAGGACTTGAAGTCTGCGCAGAACAATTCTGGCAAATACTTTTCCAACAATACACAGAAGTGAGATACCCCTATAGTTGTTGCAGTCGCTCCGATCGCCCTTGTTCTTGTACAGTGTTATGATGCTTGAATCTTTGAAATCCTGTGGGACTTGTCCTTCCCGCCAGCATAGCTCTATTAGCTGGTGGATCTGTATAGTGAGTGTGTCTTGCCCACTCCTGATAACCTCTATTGGAATCCCATCCTTACCTGGAGCCTTGCCAGATGCAAGTTCATTTATAGCACACTTAACTTCTGTTATGGTGGGAAGTGTGTCCAGGTGGTCAAGAGTTGGTAGAGCCTCTATGGCGTTGAGGGCATCATCCGCTAGTTTGGTCTCACTTGAGTAAAGCTCCAAATAGTGCTCTACCCATCTGTCCATCTGCTGTTTCTTATCAGTGATGATTTCTCCAGTCAAGGTTTTCAATGGTGCACTTCTTTTGATCACTGGACCACAGGCTTTCTTTATTCCTTCATACATGCTTCTTATGTCTCCCTTATCACTTGCGATTTGAATGGACTCACATAACTTGATCCAATAATCATTTGCACACTGCCTGGCAGCCTTTTGCACATCCTTCCTAGCTTGCCTTAGCTCACTCAGAGTGTTACGCGTTGGTCTTTCCTTGTTTCTTAAGAGAGCTTTCTTCTTTTTATCAATCAGGGGCTGCAGAGTCTCGCTGTTGGCCGCAAACCAGTCCTGCCTCTTATGATCCACAGTGCCGTAAACCCCTACGGCAGTTTTATAAAGAGTTTCCTTAATTTGACCCCACTTTTCATTTACTGTACAATTTTCTGGTGTATCAGTGAAAGCATCTTCAAGTTGCTGTTGAAACTGAAAGCACTTTTCAGGATCATGAGTATTAATAATATTAATCCTGGGGCTAGATTTGTGTTTAGCTGTGTAGATTCTCTTTGGTCTCAGTCTAACCCTTGCAACAACCAAAGAATGATCCGTATCACAGTCAGCACTGTGGTAACTACGAGTCAATGATATATGGTTCAGATGTTGTCTCCGTGTGATGATGAAGTCCAGCTGGTGCCAATGGCCGGATCTTGGATGTTTCCATGTGACCTTATGCATCTCTTTTGTTTTAAAAAAGGAGTTTGTAATACATAGGTCATTACTGGTGCAATGCTCCAGCAGCCTTTGCCCATTTTCATTCATGCGACCGATGTTGTATTTTCCAAGGCACACTGGCCATGAACTTGAGTCCTTGACCACACGAGCATTGAAATCACCGAGCATATAAATGTAGTCAGATTTTGGAACTGCCTTGATCACGGAGTCTAACTCCTCATAGAACGAATCTTTCACATCATAAGAGGAATCGAGTGTCGGTGCATATGCAGTAATAATGGTGGCAAACCCAAAAGAGGTTGCCAAGCGCAGGGATAATAGTCTTTCATTTCCTCCTGCTGGAATTTCAATCATTCCCAGTAGCGAATTCTTCACATGCAAAGCCCACACCGTGTTGCCTTTTTTCTGCCTGCCCTCTACCCTTCCAGAAAAAGGTGTAGTTGTTTTCCCTGAGTGACCCTTCCTCAGCGAGGCGAGTCTCCTGCAGGCCAGCAATATCAATGTTAAGACGATTGAGTTCGGCATCAATCACAGCCGTTTTTCTCACATCGTCAATATTGGTCAAGTCAGTGGAAAATCCTGGACACATGGTTCTCACGTTCCAGGTTGCAAGCCGTAGCTTGAGGTTTCTATTTTTATTTTTGTTTGAACCTGGTGCATTGGTTTTACAGCCTGCGATTCAGATTTTGTCCTAGCCCCAAGCACCCATTGAAGCAGGCAGGCTGTGGCGGATCAGCACCCAATTGGCTGGGGGCTGCCCAGCTTGAGGCGGGCGGTAGCTGATCAGTGACACCTATAGGTGTCTCCCACCGTCAGAGGCAACGCGTGGCGCCCCATGTCTACGCCAACTGACAAGGACTTATAACCCGTAACAGTTGCCTCTCGCTTTGATTCCGAGACCAGTTAAGACCAGGGATGGAGTTATTGCCTCTCCATAGCACAAAGCCTGGGCTAAAATATAAAGATCATGTGTTGCCCATGCAGCATGATCCCTCTCTCGGCCTGCCTAGTTCACTCCAGAGGAAAGGTGACACCCCTACATCTGGAACAAGACAAGCTGCAGAAGCTGCCGGATCAGCAAAGCAATGCTCTAACTGTCCGCCTGTCGGAGCTTCAATCCTAGACCAGTCGCCAACCAAGGCTTAGGGCCTGGTCTGCCCTGCCATGACAATTTTGTCTTTAGCTTGCATTTCCTCGCACCAGGGTAAGGCTTGTACCCTCCCAATTGCGCTCTTCCGCCCGAAGTCGTTGGCACAATGTGGGGTGTCGGGTTTGGTAAGCGTCGCCCAACGTTCGGCGCTAACAGAGACCAGCGGCGCTAACTCTTTCTAAGCCACATGTAATTATCAATTGTTGCTGATACCCCCAGCCACTTTTAAATATACTCCTCCATTACAACATACTGAATCACTTCGCTAATCACCACAACTTCCCCCTTAACTCAATCATGTTTCAGCCTCAATTTCTATTTATAAACGTTATATACGTTAAACAACTCAACTTTAAGTCGTCTGTTTCACATTTTCTGTAAGTTCCCAAAAACAACTCTTCATTTTTCCCATAACTGAACGTCTAGCTAGGAATCATTTTAAACACACTCAGGATAACTCAATAAAAGCAAAGTTAAATTATCCTTACATTTTATAAAGAACAATTGAAGTCAAACAACAGACTAAACAATATCAACCCCCTCATTCTTTGACATCATCTTTATCCCCACACATTAATCAAATTAAACATATGTGATGAAATGAAAGACCATATATATAGATACATATTATGACTACTAATCAATTATTTTCCGTCTAAGAAAAACTCAACACTTCAACTTAAAAATCAAAATGATAATAAAGCACATATCAATAAGTCTTAACTTACTACAACATTATGTCTATTCATCCCGACAACTCTTGACTAAGTTATTTGTCAACTTCCTCAGAAATTCAGAAATACCGTGTCTAACTTCTTCTTCTATCTGCAATCTGCAGAATATCCTACCACGCTATTTATCTCTTCTCCATTTTCTTAATAGCTTCAAATTGTTTTCTATAAGTGCAATATCTACATCAATGTCGTCATCCTCCTGAGGAGAACTATCTTCTTTCATATCAGCATCTTCATCAGTTTCTGACTTTTCATCCATCTCTTGTTCCGCATCTGTATAGCCATTACTAACAACCGCTAATCTCTTCCTTTCTAAATCCAATCTAATTTTTCTGTCTTGACGTCTTAATAAATTTTCAAACAGTGGCATATCTTCATCACTTGAAGAATTCAGTCTAAACTTCCTTTGCCTCTTAATTTCTTTTTCTTTCTGTCTATCTAACTTTCTTTTTACTGCCTGTCTTGTATTCATAAATGGAGCTTCTATTTTTTCCTTGATTGATTCTTCACTATTATAACCGTCATACGTGTTGTTTTCCTCTGTCATGACTGTTTTTGGTATTGTTTCTTCTTGTTCAGCCATAGTAGATGCTGTTGTTACTTGTTTCCCATTCTCTATAGGTATTGGATATTCCGTTTGTCTGACAATCTGTCCATCTGACAATATTTCTTCTGAATAATAATTATTATTATTATTCTCTGCATCTTTTTCCTCATTATCCCGTCTTAAGTGCTCTACATGTGAACGTGCAACATGCCCTGTAACTTGATTCTTAATAGTATATGATACTGGACCCTTTTTTTCTAAAATATAATATCCCGGCACCCAATGAGCATCAAACTTAGAATTTTTCCTATGTTTTTTGTAATAAACTCTATCACCTATGTTGAACTCTTGTAAGTGTGCATTTTTATTTGTGTATTTCTTCTGTCTTTCTCGAGCCTTAATTATATTATTTCTTAAACGTATATGTGCTTTGTGCATTTCTTGCAACCTTGTTTCCTGAAAATCTTCCCCCATATATTTTCTCCTAGGCTTTAATAAATTGTCAATTGGTAATATTGGTTCTCTCCCATGTACTAGGTAAAAAGGTGAGAAACCTGTTCCTTCATTTTGGTGTGTACGGATCGCCCCTAATGCTATTCCCAAATAAAGATCCCAATCCATATCGTGTTCTTCTACATTTTTCGCTAGTATGTTGTATAATGTCCTATGTTGTCGCTCATTTTTGGCATTCGAAGATGGTCTGTAATATGAAGTCTTAATGTGTTTTATATTCAAATATTTTACCAATTTTTCAAACTTTCTATTTACAAATTCTTTCCCATTGTCTGTAAGTATTATTTGTGGACACCCAAACCTTGGTATAAATTCTTGTAACAGCATATTTATAACTGAATCAGCACTCTTGTCTGGAATTGGATAAACTTCCGGCCAAAGACTATATGAATCTACGATATGTAGTAGGTATACGTTTCCCGATAATGTTTTTGGATGAGGACCTGAAATATCCAAACTTACTTTCTGCATTGGAAATTGAGGAATATCGGTATCTTGTAAGGGACATTTAATTATCTTCATGTTTCTTAACCTACACTTTTCACATGCTTCAACATATTCATATACACTTTTAAATAAATTCGGCCAGTAATATTTACTGCTAATAGACTTAACTAACTTATCTCGTCCAAAATGACCACTATCATCATGATATGCCTTTAAAACTTCCCGTTCTAAATGTTTCGGAATATATTTTCTTAATCCCTCACCTTTTTCACTGATATAATATAATTGATTGTCTTCTTGTAGCTCTACAAATTTTCTTTTAAAACTATTTTCCCCTGTTTCTTTCAGTTTTCTTTTTATCTGTACTATTTTTGGATCTAATTCTTGTTCATCTTTCATATTAAATTGTGATAAACGTGGGTCTTCCGCTCTAGGTTCAGACTCTTGATCTGACGGTAAACTCTCAAAGTCTTCTCTATTTATTATGGCAGAATCTAATATATTTACTTGCCAGTTTCGATCGTCTATTTCTGGTTCTCCTTCATCTTCTGTGTTTCCTGATGACTGTGGATATGGGATTCCTAGACAATAGATCGGTGCATGTATTATGTTTTCCTGAAACATACTCCACTTTAGCATTGTATCCCTGTAGATTCAATGCCCACGTTTGTATTTTCCTATTTTGTATTGGTGCTTCTAATATAGACTTTAATGGCATGTGATCAGTTCTAATAATGAAATTGGCGTGCGTAAGCTTCTTTCTCAATAGTCGTCCATTTGCGTTGAGATTTGCTAAGTTTATGAGATAAGAAGTAAATTGGCCTTTCATTTTTAACCCCTGGTATTCCAGACTCTTTTCCTTCATATGGTTGAACCAAACATGCTCCTATTGCATTGTCCGAAGCATCTGTATATAGTATTAACTGTTTGTTCAAGTCTGGATGCGTCAATAGTGGTACCACTGTTAAACTGTTTTTTAAAAAATCGAATGCTTTTTGACACTCATCATCCCACTTAAATCTAGCGTATTTGCCCGTCAAATTTGTAATTGGTTCTGCAATCTTTGAAAATGCTGGGACAAACCGCCTATAATACCCACAGGTTCCTATAAACGCACGCACTTCCTTTATGTTAGTTGGAGTAGGTAATTCTTTAATAGCCTTTATCTTTTCCTGGTCTGGTTTAATTCCTTCTCTATTTATAATATACCCCAAATATTTTGTTTCTGTTTTTAAAAACTGGCACTTACTAAGCTTCAATTTAACATCATGCCTTCTTAACCTGTCAAATACTAGTCTAATATGTTTTAAATGATCATTCACATCTCCTGCTGTAAATATTAGAATATCGTCTATATATGCTAATGCAAACCTTTGCATACCGTCTAATACTTCATTTATTAAGAGCATGTAGTGAGACGGCGCCGTACGAACTCCGAATGGCATTCGTAAGAATTCGTAAGAACCCATATGAGTACAGAAGGCACTCTTCTTTTGAGCGTCTTTCGACATCGGGATACACCAGAATCCTGATCTTGCGTCTAGCATCGTGAAAAATGTAGAGCCATTAAGCAGCCCCAAAATATCATCAATTACTGGCAGTGGGTACGCTACATTCTTAGTGATTTTGTTCAACGCCCTGTAGTCGCAGCAGAAGCGACTCGAACCATCAGGTTTGGCCACGATGACGACCGGAGATGACCATTCTGACTTCGATCTTGTTATTATCCCTGCTTTCAACATATCTTCTATTGCCTTTTCCACAATTTCTCTATTTCTTAATGGAGTTCTATATGGTTTTAAACTAATTGGTGGATGGTCTCCCGTATCTATTTCCATTGTAACTGTTTGTGTCTTTCCCAATTCTAAATCACTAACTGCAAAAACGTCTTGATTTTCTTTCACCAATTTTTCTAATATTTCTCTATTCTCCGGTAGAGCTTTTAATTGTGACAACAATTCTTGTTCTCTTGTCCTTTTATCAACTGTATCTATCTGAGATGGACGTTTCTTAAATGTATGGATCAATTCATCATTTCGTCTTTTCCAGCTTCTTTTATACTTATTTCTGGCATTATTTCCAATCATGGAAGTTTCTGAATACCTATTTCCCAATATGTTTTCTTTTTCTATAGTTAACATGTTATTCTCACTATACTCTACTTTAGCAATTACACAACCTCTATATAATGTAATATTTTTTCCTGTATTATTTAGGAGCATCACTGGAAAGCTGAGATGTTTATCTAGTACTATTAACCCATCGGTGACTTCTAAGCCAGGTTCCTGTATTATTTCCCTCTCTAATTCCGTTATTTTAACTGTTTGTCCAACCGAAAAGTACGGATTTTTTTTCATTTTTGCCTGTATTAAATTAACCGTTTGTGGTTTCAAATTCATGGTCGTTTTGACTCTAACTAGTGTCGACACATGCATATCCTCTTCTAAATCTACGTAAACACCTTGGAATTTTAATTTATGCAAATCAAAAAAAAGTCTCACCCCATTTTTCAATAAAAAATCTCTACCCAATATCATATTTCTATTTAAATCCTTGACCACATGGAACATATGCCTAACATTTATCCCTCCTAATTTAAAATTTATCATCGTTTGTCCAAGCACTTCTAATTTGTGTCCAGTTACCGAATGAAGATTCTCCTGAATTCTAAATATTTTACAATTTTTTAACATTCGATATAAAAATGTTTCTTTAATCACGCTAACTTGCGCTCCCGAGTCAACTAATGTTCTAACTTTATATTTCCCTATTTCTATTATACATGAGCTAGGATCAACCATATTTAGTGACAATTGTTTTATCTCAACTTGGGGAGATAACTTCTTATGTTTATTATTTCTAAATGTCCTATTATACTCATCATTTGGGTTTTTAATACATTGCTTCATCTTTTGGATCTTACTATCTTCCCCCCTACTGCCGATCCTGTTCAGTAAGCGGGATGCCAATTTCCCTGATTTCCTGACCTTCTAAAATTTCTCTGCACTTCTCCATAATTCCCATTTGCTGATCTACTATTTGTAGTTCTATTCTGTGTACTATTCTGAGCACCTCTATTATTTTGTGTATTCGATGGGACACGTCTGTTACCACAGAAGCGAAAAATGTGCCCACGTTGGTGGCATCCCCAACAAACCACATTTGTGTTATTTGTGTTACCCCCCATGTTTCTTACAGTATTTCTCACTTGTCCTTCTCTACCTTGATTATATACGTTACTGTTTCCTTGTACCATCTGTATTTCTCCTCGTCTTCCTCTCCATCCATGTCTATACTGTCCTATTTCCATAGGTTCTTCAATTCTATCTTCCGAACTACTACCTAACTCTCGTCCTACCCTCAATCTAAACCTTCTCCTCAAGCTTTCTTCTTGTATAGCGATATCTACCGCTTGTGACAACCTTGCAGGATTCTCTCTCAATAATTTAAATTTCAGTCCATCTGACCTAATCCCATCAACAAAAATCCCCACCAACATCCGTTCCACTTCTTCAGCTCGTACATTCTGTCCCAAAAATGACTCTTCAGCTAAATTGATTAATCTATCACTGTATAGCTGTACACTTTCTGTAGTACTTTGTCTCGTTTGTCGCAACACTGAGAATGCGTGTTGTGGATCAGTAATTTCCGCGTATTTATGTGCGAGGTCGTTTTTGAATTGTTCCCAGGTTTCATCTCCTCCAGCTTCTAATTTTCTTCTTATATGGTCTGAAACAGGACTTGTACTAGTTCTATATGCTAAATTCTTTTTATCCTCATCTGTAGCGTTCACTAGATAAGCATGTTTCTCAATAGAAATAACCCATTTCTTAAACTGGTTCGCCTGTCCATTAAATCTTTCGACATCACTGATTACACTTTGCTGTCTTAATACTGCGTCCAACTTTGATATCGCTCCACCACTCCACTCAGTACTTGAGAAAAATCCTGGGGCTCCATCCTAAAAAATCTATAATAGAAATTACCAAGTAATATAATATACAATTATTTTCAGACAATATTATTTTAAAGTAAGTTGCAAGAAATATTCTGTTCAATTTAGTATGTTCTTAATTAATCTAAAATTAACCATTACCCAAACTTGATGAAAAAGGTTCCGTTCCAATCTAGAATCTTGCTGAAAGTGACTCCAATCGACAACCTTAAAAGAGTATGACGCCCAATCGATAAACTTGAAAAAGTATGACGCCCAATCGATAAACTTGAAAAGAGTATGACGCCAAATCGATAAACTTGAAAAAGTATGACTCCCAATCGATAAACTTGAAAGAGTATGACGCCCAATCGATAAACTTGAAAAGAACAGCAAAAGAAGAGCCTCTGGATTTCTCACTTCAATCGAAGTTGGTTCCTTCTAGTCGTTTTCATGCCGCTGATTGTGCTCGTCTGGATTTGAAATTACAACGATCGAGACAATACTGACTGATTGATTGATTGATCGATTGATTGATCGATCGATTGATCGACTGATCGATTGACTGACTGATTGATCGATTGATCGACTGATTGATTGATCGATTGATTTTAAGCGTTGGCTAAAAACTCTGGACTTTACCTTCAGACAAGCAAGGTCACCTTCATTTTAGTTCAAACGATAACGGTTAACAGTTCCAGCAAAACCAGATTTCACGGCAGCATATCTGGAACATCCATACGTTTCAAAAAAACGAGCAAGTCAACAATGGATTGATTCAAGCCTGACGATGGCCACTCTGTTTCATCACTCGGAACATTACGTGTTATGTGGCGTTCCAACAACGGTTAGTTCAATTCAACTGAAACAATTTTGACTTGAGACAAGTTAAACAGATTTAATGTCTTCACTCAGCTGAAGTGACGGTTGACGACCTTGATTCGAGAATTTCAGAAAGTAAAAATCGACCTTGATTTAACCTCTAACAGTCCAGTGAGCTGAGATCGTGCTCATAAATTTTATCATTCTCGAGATTTCTCGGTTCCAATTGGAGCTGATCATTCGGTTGTATACATAATTTATTTCTTGTACCTCGGGACTTTATAAGTTGTAAGATGTATCTAGCGGTGACGACATCATTACATCCTTTACGAATTTCAATGTAAAATAGCAATTCTTGACTTCTACAAAAGAAACAGCGTATATCAGCAATCAAGGCCCTATATATTGGTGAGTCAGGTATATAAAAATTATCAGTCTCTATAAATCAAGATTAGCAAACCTTCTGACCTTGACTGAGAATCCCCTAACAAACACTGAGAAATCACAACAACTACCCCTGGGCGGGCTTTCAGTTGTTGCGTCTCTTATAATTTACTTGAGAACTTCCATAACATCCGTCTCCAGACGTAGACAAAACTCTTCGCTTTAGTCAACAATCTCCGCGACATCCCATGTTTGAAATCTTGAGGTCGACGGCACCAAAACAGCCTGTATAACAGTGTGGTGATGATATGATAAGGCTGTGTGTGTGTGTGGAAGGCTCGTGTCGATATAGTGGACAAGTCTCGTCTGTTATATAAACATTCCTTTATTCGTTGAAATCATACATCTTCTGACTTCTGATGGTAAACACGGACGACATCTTTCCTAGTTGAATCCCAAGTCCCAAGTCCCCCTAGTGACGTGTGTGCAAGCCCTGGATACGTCTATCCATTCGTGCATACACGTTCACTAACTAATGATTTCCCACTAGTTAATGAATGCGCAGCATCCATTAACTCTCCACTCCTAAGCTAACTCCCTTTACTGTTATAATAGCCACATGTACTGGTGATACTGAAGACATGATATGACATTGCCACACTTACTCGTGCACCTGAAGACATCACATTGCCACACTTACTCGTGCACCTGAAGACAGGATATGACATAGCCACACGTACTGGTGATACTGAAGACATGATATGACATAGCCACACGTACTGGTGATACTGAAGACAGGATATGACATTGCCACACGGACTGGTGATACTGAAGACAGAAAACAGTGGAAGTCTCTAGCTGTTAATGCTGGCATCTATCTCAGGCCACAGAAGAGTTATTGGATAGAAGAAGAATGGGATTGACTGTCATCATCGTGTGGTGCACCTATGTCTTATTGTATAAATGTATGCAGAGAACACACATATAGTTTCTACGTGCCCTGTGTTGTCCCTTGTCTGATAGAATTGAACACCTGGAAGCCACAGTCCTAGAAAACGTCACGCACAATGTGTTTGGGAACCTGGCACCAAAACTGTGTCTGGTGACAACACCCAACTCCGAGTTCAACATTTTGTTTGGCAATGAGGACCCCAAGCAGTTTCGCCATTGGGATCACAAGTTTGAGTGGACCCGGCCAGAATTCCATCAGTGGTGGGTGCTCATAATTTACTTCTCTCTTTGCCTTGATGGTTGTATCATGAGGTTGTAGTAACACATGTATTGTGTTTCTGCAATAATAGCTCTGCTTTTTATCTGCAGTAACCTGTCTCATATATTTGCTACAGTAACACCTGTCTCATATATTTGCTACAGTAACACCTGTCTCATATATTTGCTACAGTAACACCGGTCTCATATATTTGCTACAGTAACACCTGTCTCATATATTTGCTACAGTAACACCTGTCTCATATATTTGCTACAGTAACACCTGCCTCATATATTTGCTACAGTAACACCTGTAACATATATTTGCTACAGTAACACCTGTCGCATATATTTGCTACAGTAACACCTGTCTCATATATTTGCTACAGTAACACCTGTCTCATATATTTGCTACAGTAACACCTGTCTCATATATTTGCTACAGGAACACATATACCATCTATTTGTTACAGTAACACATGTATCATATATTTACTACAGTATCACCTGTAACATATATTTGCTACAGTAACACCTGTCTCATATATTTGCTACATTAACACCTGTACCATCTGTTTGCTACAGTAACACCTGAAACATATATTTGCTACAGTAACACCTGTAACATATATTTGCTACAGTAACACCTGTAACATATATTTGCTACAGTAACACCTGTAACATACATTTGCTACAGTAACACCTGTCTCATATATTTGCTACAGTAACACCTGTAACATATATTTGCTACAGTAACACCTGTAACATATATTTGCTACAGTAACACCTGTCTCATATATTTGCTACAGTAACACCTGTAACATATATTTGCTACAGTAACACCTGTCTCATATATTTGCTACAGGAACACATATAGCATCTATTTGTTACTGTAGCACATGTATCATATATTTACTACAGTAACACCTGTAACATATATTTGCTACAGTAACACCTGTCATTTATTTGCTACAGTAACACCTGTACCATCTGTTTGCTACAGTAACACCTGTAACATATATTTGCTACAGTAACACCTGTAACATATATTTGCTACAGTAACACCTGTAACATATATTTGCTACAGTAACACCTGTAACATATATTTGCTACAGTAACACCTGTCTCATATATTTGCTACAGTAACACCTGTAACATATATTTGCTACAGTAACACCTGTAACATATATTTGCTACAGTAACACCTGTCTCATATATTTACTACAGTAACAATGTATCATATATTTGCTACAGTAACACCTGTAACATATATTTGCTACAGTAACACCTGTCTCATATATTTGCTACAGTAACACCTGTAACATATATTTGCTACAGTAACACCTGTAACATATATTTGCTACAGTAACACCTGTAACATATATTTGCTACAGTAACACCCATCTCATATATTTGCTACAGTAACACCTGTCTCATATATTTGCTACAGTAACACCTGTAACATATATTTGCTACAGTAACACCTGTCTCATATATTTGCTACAGTAACACCTGTACCATCTGTTTGCTACAGTAACACCTGTAACATATATTTGCTACAGTAACACCTGTAACATATATTTGCTACAGTAACACCTGTCTCATATATTTGCTACAGTAACACCTGTACCATCTGTTTGCTACAGTAACACCTGTACCATCTGTTTGCTACAGTAACACCTGTAACATATTTGCTACAGTAACACCTGTAACATATATTTGCTACAGTAACACCTGTAACATATATTTGTTACAGTAACACCTGTAACATATATTTGCTACAGTAACACCTGTAACATATATTTGCTACAGTAACACCTGTCTCATATATTTGCTACAGTAACACCTGTAACATATATTTGCTACAGTAACACCTGTACCATCTGTTTGCTACAGTAACACCTGTAACATATATTTGCTACAATAACACCTGTACCATCTGTTTGCTACAGTAACACCTGTAACATATATTTGCTACAGTAACACCTGTAGCATATATTTGCTACAGTAACACCTGTCTCATATATTTGCTACAGTAACACCTGTCTCATATATTTGCTACAGTAACACCTGTAACATATATTTGCTACAGTAACACCTGTCTCATATATTTGCTACAGTAACACCTGTAACATATATTTGCTACAGTAACATCTGCACCTTGTATTTGCTACAGTAACACCTGTATTATGTACTTACAGTAACACCTGTATCATGTAGTTACAGTAACACCTGTATCATGTGGTTGGGTAACAGCTGTATCTATTATATATCTAAGACAAAGAAGTTGAACAGATGACATGATACAGTGATTGATGAACACGTCTAGGCAGTGATGGAAGCCATTGTCCAATATACTCAGCATGTCATACATGTCACATGTCATGAAGACAATGTAAATATTGGTCCTGATGTCGTAACCAATTGGGAAGTCATTGCTCTGTGACCCTCCACCAGGTGTGATGACGTCTGCCAGAAGTATGGCTACCTTGTGGAGTATTCAGGTGTGGGCAGACTGTCCAACAGGCCAGACACGGAACATCTGGGGCCCTGTAGCCAGGCAGCCATTTTCACTCGACAACAACAGGAGACAGTTGCACAGAAATCCTGGCCACAGCAGGATGTCTGCTACCAGTTGGTAAGCTGTGTGCATGCCCTGTTTCACATTATTTGTGTGTGTGTGATATTGTTTGCTGGTTGTGTGATATTGTATGGTGATTGAGTGATATTGTATGGTTGTTGTGTTATACTGTACGGTGGTTGTGTGATACTGTATGGTGGTTGTGTGATATTGTATGGTGGCTGTGTGATACTGTACTGTGGGTTTGTGATACTGTACGGTGGCTGTGTGATACTATATGAACGAACGAACAATCTTTATTTTCAAAGGGTTAAGAATTGGGCACGTAGGTCTGTCTGATATTCTGCCCTTCTTCTCTATTTCCTCTCATACATTCTTTCATTCAACATCACTTATGAAGCTAATCTTTGACAACAAAAGAACAAAAGGCATTAAAACACATGAAAAATAATCAATAATACATGACTCACTGAGGCAATGTTTAAACCTAAGGAAGGTGTAACGTACCATACATATGGGAATGTTTATTGGCTATTTGTCATTTGAGATAGTTTACCATTATTATTAGTTGTTTTTTTAGGGGGCATGTAGTCTGTACTGAGGTAGTGTTCAAACAGGTTGCGAATGTATGTATAATGATTGGTGGTGTCTTTGATTTCTTGTGGAAGATTGTTCCACAACTGAGCGGCAGATTATACTAAGCTTGTTTTATATAAGTCTATCTTAGGTTTAGGGACTTGAAGTATATTTAGTCGTTTGCTATGTCTTGCGTTATGTTTGAACAATGACCAAAGATAGCTTGGAGCATTTTGAAATAGGAGTTTGTGAATTAGTTTAGCCTTATTAAAAAGTAGACGCTTGTGAAGTGGCATTAACTAAAGACGTTTATATAGGTTAGAATTGTCGGTAAGCTTTTTACCATTAATTAAACGCACTGCCCTTTTCTGGAGTGAATAAAGGCGTTTTGTTATTGATTTGGAGCATCCATCCCAGATTGTGGAGCAATAATCAATATGTGGTCATTCATGTAGCAGATATCACACTGTTCATACATGTAGCAGATATCACACTGTTCATACATGTAGCAGATATCACAATGTTCATACATGTAGCAGATATCACGCTGTTCATACATGTAGCAGATATCACACTGTTCATTCATGTAGCAGATATCACAATGTAGCAGATATCACACTGTTCATACATGTAGCAGATATCACAATGTTCATTCATGTAGCAGATATCACAATGTTCATACATGTAGCAGATATCACACTGTTCATTCATGTAGCAGGTATCACGCTGTTCATACATGTAGCAGATATCACAATGTTCATACATGTAGCAGATATCACAATGTTCATACATGTAGCAGATATCACACTGTTCATTCATGTAGCAGGTATCACAATGTTCATACATGTAGCAGATATCACAATGTTCATTCATGTAGCAGATATCACAATGTTCATACATGTAGCAGATATCACACTGTTCATTCATGTAGCAGATATCACACTGTTCATTCATGTAGCAGATATCACAATGTTCATACATGTAGCAGATATCACAATGTTCATACATGTAGCAGATATCACACTGTTCATACATGTAGCAGGTATCACGCTGTTCATACATGTAGCAGATATCACAATGTTCATACATGTAACAGATATGACAATGTTCATACATGTAGCAGATATCACAATGTTCATACATGTAGCAGATATCACACTGTTCATACATGTAGCAGGTATCACACTGTTCATTCATGTAGCAGATATCACAATGTTCATTCATGTAGCAGATATCACAATGTTCATACATGTAGCAGATATCACACTGTTCATTCATGTAGCAGGTATCACACTGTTCATACATGTAGCAGGTATCACGCTGTTCATACATGTAGCAGATATCACAATGTTCATACATGTAGCAGATATCACAATGTTCATTCATGTAGCAGGTATCACATGCCTCATTTATGTATCAGATATCACATGCCTAATTCATGTGAGTTAAAGCAAGCTAGGAAGGGTTTGCAAAAGGCTGCCAGGCAGTGTGCAAATGACTGTTGGATCAAGTTATGTGAGTCCATTCAAATCGCAAGTGATAAGGGAAACATAAGAAGCATGTATGAAGGAATAAAGAAAGCCTGTGGTCCAGTGGTCAAAAGAAGTGCACCATTGAAAACCTTGGCTGGAGAAATCATCACTGATAAGAAACAGCAGTTGGACAGATGGGTAGAGCACTATTTGGAACTTTACTCAAGTGAGACCAAACTAGCGGATGATGCCCTTAACGCCATAGAGGCCCCACTAACTCTTGACCACCTGGACACACTTCCCACCATAACAGAAGTTAAGTGTGCTATAAATGAACTTGCATTTGGAAAGGCTCCAGGTAAGGATGGCATTCCAATAGAGGTTATCAGGAGTGGGCAAGACACACTCACTCTACAGATCCACCAGCTAATAGAGCTATGCTGGCGAGAAGGACAAGTCCCACAGGATTTCAAAGATTCAAGCATCATAACACTGTACAAGAACAAGGGCGATCGGAGCAACTGCAACATTTATAGGGGTATCTCACTTCTGTGTATTGTTGGAAAAGTATTTGCCAGAATTTTTCTGCGCAGACTTCAAGTCCTACGGGATCAAGTCTACCCCGAATCACAGTGTGGCTTTCGACATAACCGGACTACCATTGATATGATATTCTCATTGCAACAAATGCAAGAAAAATGCCGGGAACAAAATCAACCACTGTTTATTGCCTTCGCCGACCTCACAAAGGCATTTGATTTGGTCAGTCGTGAGGGTCTGTTCAAGGCACTAAAGAAGATTGGCTGCCCACCAACTCTTCTGTGGAATTGTGCCACACAGGTATGAAGGGTATAATCAAGTTTGATAGTGTAACTTCTGAAGAGTTTGAAATCAAGAGTGGAGTTAAGCAAGGTTGTGTACTAGCTGCCACCCTCTTTGGAATATACTTTTCACTTCTACTGATATATGCCTTTCGTGATCAGGATGGTGGTATATACATTCACTCGTGCTCAGATGGCGGCCTCTACAATGCTCAGAGATTGAAGGCCAAGACCAAAATTAGGAGGGTGCTGATCAGAGAGTTGCTTTTTGCAGATGATGCTGCAGTTACGACCCACTCTGAGGAAGAATTACAATGTCTACTATCTGCATTCTCCAATGCTTGTTCTGAATTTAACAATTAGCAAAAAGAAGACACAGATTATGTCACAAGGTGCACATGGGGTACCATCAATCTTTATTGACGACGCCGAACTAGAGATGGTAGACCATTTTACATATCTAGGATCAGAGGTAAATAGCAAATTATCCCTAGATCAGGAAATCAACATCAGGATTGGTAAGGCAGCAACAACAATGAACAGGTTAAGAAAAAGAGTCTGGGAGAACAGGTAGCTTACTGCCAAAATAAAAGTCCTTGTCTATCAAGCCTGTGTCCTTAGTACTCTTCTTTATGGCAGTGAAGCCTGGACAACTTACTCACACTGAGAGAAACGTTTAAACAGCTTTCATATGCGGTGTCTGCGAAGAATTCTTGGTATTGAGTGGCAAGACAAAATCACAAATACTGAAGTATTGGAAAGATCAGGTTGTGTGACGGTTTATTCCATGCTCAGTCTTCATAGACTTAGATGGATAGGACATCTTAGGAGGATGGATGATGGTAGAATACCAAAGGACATCTTTTTTGGTGAATTACAGATGGGTAAGAGATCTCAGAGTCTGTCTCTACTACGATACAAAGATTAAGCGGGACATGATTGATACAGGCATTGATAATGCATATTGGGAGCAAGTCGCCGCTGAACGTGTTGCATGGAGGACAAACATCAGAAATAGAAAAAGGCAAAGGAGGAAATTATTGCAGATAAGTCACACACCGAGCGTGTGAGACGTAAGATGATGCATGATGGTGGAAATGACCACGTTACAGCATGAATTGGCCTTATAAGTCACATTCGCTACCGCCATGGGTAATAGTTATTATGCCTTTTTGAAGCACAAACTATCGTCTGTCAAGACGGCAAGGTGCCAATGAATGAATTCATGTTGCAGATGTCACATGCCTCATTTATGTAGCACAGTGGTTCTCAACCTTTTTTGGCCCGTTCCCCCCTTCACCATATTTTCAGAACGTCATTTCCCCCCCCCCCCCCCCCCCCTTTCCAACTTTCCAAAATTGTCAGCCTCAAAAGGTGCATTAAAAATAACATGCCTATAATTGTGAAAATACTTATTTTCTTCTATAGTTGTACATAACCTTCACATGTAAAGATACATTTTATAGTGTAGTTTTCTACAGTTAATAGCAAATGAATATGCTGATGGATATTAAAACTTAAATAGAAGCATTTTTACATTCGCAATATTTTATTAAAACACCACATTAATCGTACTACAATAAACAAACAGTTAAAATGTCAAAGAATTGTAGCTTAATATGCGACACCAGGATGCCAGAAAATTGTGCTTCATCAAATAAAACGCTCATTACAAAACCTGGATATTGTAGATTCGTAATTTAAATGAAAATTGTAATCAAAGAGAACACTGTGATTGTTTTTCCCGCAACAATTCTGAAATACGCGGAGGAGTGCTTGAAAGGGCACAACGGAGATCGCTTTCAACATCTAATCTGTTGCGTCATTTCGTTTTAATTTCTAGCAGAGCCTGACTCACAAAGATATGTTGACGCAAATGGAAGCAATGCACGGATTGCTTTTTCTGCCACTTTTGGGTATGAACCGCACATTAAAGGCCAAACTTCCGTGATTGGTTGCTCACTGAACACACCCCTTGACCCCGAATCATTTTTCAGCTCCAGAAATTCATCTTGACAATCATCAGATAATTTGAATGGGTTTCGCACCAAATCCAGCTCAACATCACTAAGTTCAGGAAAATATCGCTCAAATTCATTTTCTAGCGCTGTCAAATGCTGCACAATTTCATTTTTTGCAAATTGTGGAAGTACTTTGTCTTTACCATCAACAACGAGAACGGATGACAGCTTCTCAAACATTGCAACATTTGTCATATTGACCTTTCTTTTCCAGTTTTCCAGCTTGCTCATAAAAGCTCTCAAGGCATCCACAAATTGTATGATATTTGTATTCCTTCCTTGCATCTGAAGATTGAGTTTATTCAACTGCTCAAAAATATCAACTAAATAGGCAAGGCACATGATCCATTCCTCATCATCCAGCCAGGCGAAAAAGTCCATCTTACCCTGAACTTCAAAAAATAATTTGAGCTCGTCTCTCAGCTCATATACTCGCGCAGTTACATTTCCTCTTGACAGCCATCGAACATTTGTGTGGAAAAGAAGCAAATGGTGGCCTGCATCCATGTCAACGCATACCTGCTTAAAAAGCCATGAGTTGAGAGCTCCTCCTTTGATAAAATTCACTATCTGAACAGTTTGATCCAAAACCTTCCCCAAAGGAGCTGGAAGTGTTTTGGAGGCCAGTGCTTGACGATAGATCATGCAATGAATGCCTTTCACTTTTGGGGCACGTTTCTTCACACTAACTTGAAATCCTGATTTGGTCCCCAACATAGCTGGTGCTCCATCTGTACAGCACCCACACATATTATCCCATGAAAGATTTTGTGATTCAAGGAAAGATGATATATATATATCCACGAGTCAACTTACGTCTTAAAAAGACAGTCTCCTTATCTCCGCAAAAATAATAATTTGAAAAGCTGAGACGTGTAGATTCGTAAACAATGGAGAGATCTCGGTAATCGGTTTCTGTTTTAATGCGATCTTGAAATAATCGGGAAATTTAACATGATGAGTACTCTAAACCTCATTAAAACGGAGAAGCAATAACAAAAAAACGTAAGTTACCGCAAATAAAATCTCTGGTAAAATACGGCAACCTAAATCATAGAGGCTAGGTAGAAGGAAAAAAACTGTATATTATGGAGGGAAAACAATATCAAGTAATCGGTTATTGTATTAACGCGATCTTGAAATAATCGGGGGATTTAACGTCACGGGTACGCTTAATATCCCAACCATGTTTTGTGTGGTCCTGAAGCCAATTTGACAATGTCTTCATTCCCCCCCCCCCCCCTGGAAATCCTCAAATTCCCCCCTGGGGGGGAATTCCCCACCGGTTGAGAACCACTGGTGTAGCAGATACCACAGTCCATTCATGTAGCAGATATCACAGTCCATTCATGTAGTGGATATAATACAAGTGATTCATATAGCACACATGACACAATTAATTCATATAGCACATATCACACAGTCCATTCATATAGCACATATCACACAATCCTTTCATGTAGCAGATATCAGACTGTTCATTCGTGTAGCAGATATCACTCTGTTCATTCATGTATCAGATATAATGTTCATACATGTATCAGATATCACACTGTTCATTCGTGTAGCAGATATCACACTGTTCATTCATGTAGCAGATATCACACTGTTCATTCATAATTCAGGCTTTGGAGACGAGGTTAAAAGATTTTATTACCAACAACACCACTAACATTATTGCGGAGTTTAAAAAAGAAAACATTCTTCTTCGAGAGGAAATCCGAATTCTTAAAGAAGAGGAGGAGACTTTTAAAACATCCATACATGCCTTGAAACTAAAGCGTGCACAGTCATTTCATAAAAGTGCACAAACAGAAAGTATCCATGGTGTTGTAGATGCGTGTGTTACCAGTGAATGTTCGTCGCATAATGACATACAGATAGTTTCTACAAGCAACAAAACCACCACTAAACCTGTAGAACGCACACCATCTATCTACCCCATCGATGTGCATGTCAGCAACAGGTTCCAGGCCTTAAGTGTAGACTCTCCAGCAGCAGACTTGGAATCACAGAGCTCAGTCGTTACCACTACTGGATATCAACAACCAACGCAAGCAAACTATAATAAACAAGAACACAAGAAAGACGACAGTGACCAGTGGCAAACACAGTCCAAGCGGACACGCCAGCAGCGTGAAATAACCATAGATCACAGTGCAACACATGTCGTCATTGGAGACTCCTTGCTGAAGGGAATCTATAGTGATCGCATGTCATCTTCTGATAGCGAATCAACTTCAATCTACCCTGTTCCAGGCGCTGACATTGACAGGCTGACCGCTACACTGCGACGATTCCAAGTGAACGACCGAATTAGGAGAGCAACAGTCCATATTGGTGTTAATGACATAATGGATAATAAAATCATCAGCACCTCACAACTAGCTACATTGGAGGTGCTGTTGCGCAATAGATTTCCGAAATCATCTTTGTTTATTTCATCCATCATTCCACCATGTTACGGGTTCCAGCGTCGTACTGCCGATGTTGCTAATCTAACGTTATATAAATTCTGTAAAAATAATAGCATGAATTTCATAAATAACACCCCTTACTTTACGTCACCGTCCGGAGCTCCTAAGAAAAAACTATACAGGGATCAAATACATTGTTCCAAGCTAGGAAGTAGCTTCCTAGCGAAGAACATAAAATATCCCGAACATGCACAACAACCAGCACCAGTTACAGGAGTAAACCGAACTTCACCTCCGGCAACAGCCATCTCACTGTGTTCAGAAAACACTCCTTCTCTTCCCACACCACCCTTGTGTCAACAACTCAACTGACAGGCACTATCGGATACTTCTCCCACACCAAACAAGTAAACTTGCAAGTCGTGTGCGAGGAAAAATAACTGGTACATTTTATTGCCGTTGGCTCGCTACAAGCAGGTAACAGTCGCTAGTAAACACACAACATAAAGCCACAGAAATTATCTATCACTAGTTGCTAATGCCTATGCTAACTCTCTATCTATTTAGTTAAACACAAAACCCCTATCGCTACTCTAACGAGGTGCACACTACAAGTCCTGTCCTCCCCTCTGACGTCCTTTCCTCCCGTGGTCACACACCACGCGGATCGACCTTGACCTTGGTGCGTGTTGCCTCACACGGCACGCTGATCGCAGACGTGGTATGTTGAGTGGATACTCAACTTCTCCGTGGCTACCACGAGGCGTGATGCTATCGTGATTAGAGTGCTAACTCTCTGAACAACGCCTGCGTGTCTCATGAGGGAATGGATAACCATCTCCCGTTACCTCATCTCCCCTGCCCTTACCTCGGGCACCGTATCACCTCCTGGCCTCTTCAAGCTTGACTGCTCTTCCTGGCGGAGGGGATGCGGTCGAGTCTTTGACACACACCCACCCCTCTTGTGTTGCGTCATCAACTTTCACTCATTTGTTGTGACGCAAGAGGTTTCTAAAAAAAATTTACTGTCTCTAATTTTTTTTGTCAAAGACTCTAGATAACCTGGCTTTGGGCACTCTAATAGACTTCTACTGACTATTGTCACAATGTAGCAAAACTTTACTTGGCTACTGGCAATCGCCACAAACTTGACTGGTTGGCGTGAGCCCTCTTCTCACATGCTATATTATATTTATTAGAGGTATGTCTGAACCGGACCGTTGTCTTATAAGACCTGCCCTCACATAGTAAATTAACTTACTACCCATACAAAGTTGACTTTTTTAGGGTCAACACATGAATTGCTTCATGTCCCCCCCATATAATATTTAACAACCATTATACAAGAGTGTGTGCGACAGGCTTTACCTACTTCGCTTCCGCGTGTAAAGTCCTATTTCACTGTTAAGTTAGATTTTCGTTGTCTATTATGTCCCCTGACCCGAAGTTATCTCCCTTTGATCTAGAAAAAGTGAATGTAATTTATCTGTTTGTTTTTCTGGTTGTTTGTGTGTTTGGATGTAATTAATCTACTAATCTAACTTCTAACTTATGTTTCTACCTCCTATGTGTATGTATGTTAGTTTTTTAAGTGTCATAATTTGGTTAAATGTGGCCACAAACAGGTGTATAACACTAATTCGTGACTACATTCCCTTGTTATGAAACCCCAAAATACTGTAATCTAAGTTCTAAACTATCTTACAGACACACATTCACACTAACACATTCTCAATAACGAAAACCAACACTAACACAGACAAACATTAAAAGTCGCGCCAGGCAGCAGAAGAATTTGCTGACTGATCTTACTCTCTCCCGTCTATTTTCCCTTCGCTCTCACTTTCACACTTCTGTCACACTTCTTTCATCCTTAATTCTGTCACACATCTTTTATCCTTCCACACTAATCCTTCCGATTATTTAAAAACCTTGGAGTGACACTGTACAGGTTTGGCTCAGTTTGAGATATTTGAGCCCAATGACTGTGCGAAAATCGCTGCACGAGTCATGTATTTACACTATATTTACACGGACGAGAAAGGGTTGATGGCGTATCCCTTTGGTCTCATCATCCATTATATTATACAAACTACAACTCTAAATCCTAACATAATAATATTACTTCTATAAATATGTATTTAATGTGTCAACTAAATTTTGTCATGTTAATTATATGATATGTTTATATTAATAGTTATGTTTATCTAATCTAAGGGATGTAATCTAACTATTTAAATGTAATTAATGTGATGTGAGTTACGTACCTTAATTACATGGATGATGTGAACAGAAATTATGTAATTTTCTAACACTCTACTAACTAATGTTTTTAAATGCACAAAGGAATTATATGAGTGATATTCTTAATCTAAATGGTGTAAATGATGTATGTTCTAAATGTTCTATAATCTAAATGGTGTAAACGATGTATGTTCACTTATCTAATCTTTTTATCCTATTCTGATGTACTAAATGGTAATATTTGATAGGTGGTATGGTTTCATTAAGATGGAATGAACTGAACCGAAATGAAGCTAAGTGAAATATAACAACCTAAATGGTACTATTCCTATCAAACTTTTAATTTAGCTTGTAATTAACTATTTTTACGTCTAAATTAATATTCTAATTTAATTCTAATGGGTTAATTACTGTACTAACTACACTATTAAAATAAATGAGAACTGTTATATTTCCTAACCTACATCTAATTTATCATTATCTTAAAATATTATATTACATATCACAATACGTTTATATACATGGTATTCAGCTACCTCAGGTTAGTTGTTGCCTTCATGATTGTACATTGGTTTTATAGGCCTAATATATCTACACACTTTGCCTGGGTATCTGAAATACTTTGCACAGTCATCATAATGTTCTATCGGTAGTGCACGTGTAGAGTTCGCTGGTGTCGTAGCTCAGTCTTTTCGTGTCTGTAATTAAGCATTGTTCTGACACTATTTTCTGCGCTTCACACAAATGGTACACCGGAATGGAGCTTAGTTGGTAATGAGCTGTCCTATTTCGCACGGTGATATCTACGTTTTGCAGCACAGTTCTTCACTTGATGTCTACGGACACATGATAGTTCACTGTTCTTGGTACATGATTAAGCACATAATGTCGATGTATATGTAACCTATTTTACATAGAATAATATAATATATTCATGTACTAACTATCACTCTACATTTATATGTGGGATTTCAGGTATTTCTACCCCAGATGGTAAAATTAGTGACCACCTGTATATCCGGTCATTTCGATGCATACCACTCTGTATGACCGTGATCGGGGAGTTGTCGGTCTGGACAATGCAGTGAACATCCGTCAGAATTAGATGGAGCTTTCTCACCGCATAGATGACGCTTAGGGTTGCAACTGTGATATGGAATCTCTGGACTCATCAGGTGTGATCTTACGGCTCACGTAGCAACTCGGGTGGCAGATGCCTCCAAAAAATTGGCCTAGTACTGCTGGCATCTGTCCTAGAATAATAAACGAGCCTCGGATTAGTCAAGCGGAGGATTGGAATATTTACAAAAAAGGATCTTCAATTTTGACAATGCAGAAATTAATAATGCATCTTTCACATCCAATTTTACAGATGCTTTTCACAACATTGGAATATAGAAGTATAATTTCTGAGTAATTTACTAATCCCAAAAGGCTTCTGACCTGCTTCTTTCTAGTAGACATGGTCAGATTCATAATTTTGGTACTAATTTTCTGGTCAGTCTTTAGTTGATCTTGAGAAATGACATGACCCAAAAATGAATTTCTTTTAGGCCTAATTCGACTTTGCTCGGTTTGACAGTGAGACCGAAGAGTCGCAACGTATGAAAGACATGTTTTAGTTTCAGTCAGTGTGTTGTCCAGTCATCAGTCTTCTGATATATTCATGCGTATTCTATACGTTCACTAAGTGTATGTACATTGTCGGATTTGCCAGTCTCGCTAACTAGTGTAGTTGCGTTGTGTATGTCTGTCGTCTGATTACTAATTGTGGATGCACTATGTTCGTCTGTCTCTAATTATGTGTCTTGTTGTGAAAAGTAAAGTTTCAACATGTTGACATGGAATATCTTTAAGTGTCTGTTTATCGATATTCCATAGTCACCACTTGAAATCTCACGTACCACCTTGAATGGTCCTTGCCATTTTGCTTGTCTGGACGTAACCGGCGCATGTTTTGATATGGTTTACCATCGATTGTTCAAGCACCCTTGTTTGTGTATTGGTAAATTTGACCCTCCCTCTCACAGGTCTAGAAGCCCGAGTAGAAGGTAGCACTTCAGCTGTAGGATGTCTACTCTTAAACTTATGTACTAATTGTTGACAGGCATTACAAGAAAATACATTACGACAAAATAATTTTATATCATTCCAAAACTCTGGCCAATGAAACTGAGCCTGGGATCTAGTCCTGGCTTTGTCGTATGCCAGGTGACCTGCAAGCGGTGACTCCTGTGCCGGTTTTTGCACAGTTAAGCGGTGTTGTACAGGTCGCACCGTTTGCAGATTCTCATGGTTCTCAGATGTACAATATCTCGTAAGAAAGCCATTATTAGGTTTAAGGAACCATGAGGCATTTTTGGTCACTTTAGATCTTTCTTTCATTAATTTTAAATATGGAGACACACTAGGATCAGCTTTCTGCTGTTCTATAATTTTCTGTTTGTTGGTATCATCTGTGCCAGATGGAGAAAGCAACCGTAGTCTCTCATCTTGCAGTGTGTCTTGATGTTTTACAGTGTCTGCTCTAGTAGTTGCATTAGCTGCATTTAATTTTTCCCATGCAGCTATTTCATCACTAGTACATTGTTTCAGTTGGGGTAAGGAACCCAAAATCAAATCAGTACAAGGGTTGTCAAGTATTGCACACGTAAAGGTACCCGAAAGGAAAGGAGTGTTAATACGGGCTTTGGCCAAAGGGTAAATTTCAATGTTACCCGAAAAGGTTCGGCATTTGACAGAGTCGCCTGTATAATCACCTGGACTCGCTAGATCCTTTCTAAGACCAATAAGGGTACTGCCGCTGTCCAGCAAACATTGGCATGGTCTGTCGTTGACCATTGCATTGTGGAACACTAACTTGCCTCTGGAGGCTAATGCTGCATTTACACTCTCAGTTGAGCATGGTACTGTATGTCCACATTCTAATTTTCCGTCTGCATGAAATTGGTAACATTGGTCACAATTGTCAAAGCTTAACACATCGTTCACACAACAGACATCTTCAGACTCTTTGAAAGGTAATACATTCTCAACTTCACACTCAGTCTCACTACCACTATCAGAAGATGTATCAATCAAAATAGCATTGTTGGCTTTCATACGTTGGCGGCCAAGGCACTTATTTGAATAATGGCCATAGCTAGAACAAAAAAAACATTTGATTGCACGCCTGTATGCAGATCTTTTACTTTGTTGCTTCTTAATAACATTTTCCAGATGCACCGGGTAGTTTGGCGATTTGTCACACATAGAATAAGTGTCGTGCATCATTTGACAATAAATACATTTTGACACTTTTCTGTCTTTCTTGTCATATTTCTGAAAAGGTTTTCTGTTACTCTGATAGTTTTTTGGTTGGTCTTTCACAAAGGAAACTATTTCAGTCATTTGAAGATTTAAAAATATCTCTGTTAGAAGAAAAATATGCTGAGCCTTTTTTCTCAAATTGCTCGATGTTCTCAATGTCTGACTGCTGCAAAAATTTAGCAAAAGGAGAAGGTATAGTGGATATAACCTTATCCATAGCTATTAAGTTTTTTAATCTATCAAAGTCTTTACCTATGTTAGCTGCTTTAAGCCACCTATTTAGAACACTTTGAACATTTGAGACGTAGTCAATGAAAGTCTCAGTAGGTTTAGGTTTTAAATTTGAGAACTGAACCTGATACCCAGGGGCATCAAGTAAAAAGTGCTGCATAATCCTATCATGGATGTATTGATAGTTAAATCTAAGCTCAATTGGTATAGATTCTATTACTTTAAGGGGCTCACCACTCAGATTCTTCATATAAATCGGAGCCCACATCTCTAATGGAACTTGGTGATATTTAAATTGATACTCTACATTCTCTGTCCAGGCTGATATGGAATCCTCTTTGCAATATGGTTTGATAATATTTTTGTATTTATTGAACTTATTTTCCTCTTGTTGACTTCTTAATTTAGTGGCAGAGATTTCTGCGTGTGAGTCTACATCCATGCCTTTCATCTTTAATTGTGTCTCTGATTCTACTTGAATTTGTTTTTCCTTAACATCTAATTCCCTTAGCTTAATCTGTTTGTCATCTTCTAGCTGTTTCAGCTTGATGTCCAATTCTTTTTGTTTTGTTATCTCAGCTTGTTGTGCCATCTCCTTTTGATGTTGTCTATCTCGTGCACGTTCATCTCTCTCCGCATTCTCTTTTCTTGTCTCAGCTTCTTTAAATTTCTTATCAGCATATTCTTCTAAGTCCTTTCCTGTATATTGTAATTCTTTACCTGCTTTTATAAAATCTGATAAAGTAGCCATGCTGTTAAGTAATTAGCTAGCGTTGACCTACACTGATTTGTTTATTCAAATATTTATCTATGATCTATATTTGTTCCTCGTTGAGGACTATGAATTGTATTTTCAGTTTCTATGCTGAACAAAATTTCTATGTTGGAAAATCAGAGCACAAAAATATGCTAGTGTATCACAAGCTGAAAAAGAGATGCACTATTAATCACATTGCATGCCAAAAATATAGGTATACTCAACTTAATGTTCCCGAGAATCAGGGAACGGAACTCCGTTGACACAGGTCACCTAGTTTGGTACTTTGGGATAGCGGCACGTTTCGTAATCAGGACACTTTATTTGGCACACCGGTATACGTACTCAGCTGTTGATCACCCTCTGATATGCAGGGCAGCAGTATTTACTACTACTGTACGATATGATTTACCCGACAACTAAGGACAATGACTTTGACAATGACAGACTCACGAACAACTAGAATATGTAATAATTAAATTTAATGTCAATGTCCTGTCTTTGTTCTAACAGTATTTGCCTTTTGTTACTAACCTAGTTAATTTCTGTAAGTGTTGTGCAGCCAAGTCTGATCTGCTTGGCCAAAAATAGTTCCATCGTGACGGTAAACAAAGAGAAAGTAGGACCAAAAATATGAATAATTGTTTTTAACTAAATAAAAAATAACATCATAATGTTTAAATAAATAAATATATTCATTTAATAACTCAAATAAACAAATAATAAATAATATAAAGCACAGATTCAGGCAATCAGCCGCTTGGCGATTTTGTAAACACTCGATTGCTGTATGCAAATGACCTAGGACGACTGTTTGTCAATCATTCTACGTCAGAGGCGCAGAGCTATTTTTAGTTTTCAAAAATCGATATTGTCGGCTGGCTGTGTATCGCTCCGCCATGAATCATGTTTGGTGCTTATTGATAAATAACTTGGTAAATACATAAATGAATATGAGAAAATAAGAATATTACTACTTACAGCTTTGAAGAAAACATGATTTCACTAAATAACCATTTCATAAGCACAATTAAACAATCTATTTCGTCACGATAGGCACATTTTCTAGCCCACAAATTGTTCTCGTCTGCACAGATTACCGTCACTGACACAAATTAGATCCTAGTCCAGAGCCGTGGCTGAGTGGATTAGCTTGAACTTTCGTTCAAGCACCACTTCTGACACCACAATTATCCTTGCCTGTCAACAACTCAACTGACAGGCACTATCGGATACTTCTCCCACACCAAACAAGTAAACTTGCAAGTCGTGTGCGAGGAAAAATAACTGGTACATTTTATTGCCGTTGGCTCGCTACAAGCAGGTAACAGTCGCTAGTAAACACACAACATAAAGCCACAGAAATTATCTATCACTAGTTGCTAATGCCTATGCTAACTCTCTCTCTATTTAGTTAAACACAAAACCCCTATCGCTACTCTAACGAGGTGCACACTACAAGTCCTGTCCTCCCCTCTGACGTCCTTTCCTCCCGTGGTCACACACCACGCGGATCGACCTTGACCTTGGTGCGTGTTGCCTCACATGGCACGCTGATCGCAGACGTGGTATGTTGAGTGGATACTCAACTTCTCCGTGGCTACCACGAGGCGTGATGCTATCGTGATTAGAGTGCTAACTCTCTGAACAACGCCTGCGTGTCTCATGAGGGAATGGATAACCATCTCCCGTTACCTCATCTCCCCTGCCCTTACCTCGGGCACCGTATCACCTCCTGGCCTCTTCAGGCTTGACTGCTCTTCCTGGCGGAGGGGATGCGGTCGAGTCTTTGACACCTTGCCTGTACCCCAGGAACACAATGTTGTGAATAGCAACCCAAGCTCCAATCCAAATGTTGCTAAATATGATACTTTGTTTCCTACCTTGCCCGTAAAACAGTCTCCCTCTATGATGTCAGTGAACATCATAGAGCGAGAGAGAGAGAGAGAGAGAGAGAGAGAGAGAGAGAGAGAGAGAGAGAGAGAGAGAGAGAGAGAAAGTGGGTGTCAGTGAGAGGGAGAGAGTGAATGCGTGTGTGCGCACGTGCATGCGTGTGTGTGGAGAGAGTGATTGAGCGAGAAATGGTGGGGGAATGTGTCAGTGCATGCATTCGTACGTGTATGTGTGAGAGTGAGTGAGGGAGTGTATGCGTGAGTGCATGCGTTCATGTGTATGTGTATGTGTGAGAGAGTGTGATTGAGAGAGTGAGTGTGTGTGTGTGTGTGAAGGATTGTGTGTTATAGAGTGAGACAGTGGGAGAGTTGATGTGTTAGTGTGTGTGTGTGTGTGTGTGTGAGCGCGCGCATGCGTGTGAGTGTGGGTATATGAAAGAATACAGAGAGAGAGAGAGAGAGAGAGAGAGAGAGAGAGAGAGAGAGAGAGAGAGAGAGAGAGCTGAGCAGATGCATGTCATGTAACACGCATGTTATGTAACACGCGAATCCATATGTTTGTGTATTCTCATCTGTCATATTATCAGTTAAATAACATTTGATTTTATCATGCATAATATAAACTCATGTTCATTACTGTAGTTTGAGTGAGTGAGTCAGTGAGTGTGAATGAGAGACAGAACGAGTGAGCGTGAGAGTGAATGAGTGAGCAGGAGAGTGAATGAGTGAACGGGAAAGTGAATGAGTGAGCGGGAGAGTGAATGAGTGAGCGTGAGAGTGAATGAGCGGAAGAGTGAATGTGTGAGCGTGAGAGTGAATGTGTGTGTGTGTGTGTGTGTGAGAGAGAGAGAGAGAGAGAGAGAGAGAGAGAGAGAGAGAGAGAGAGAGAGAGAGAGAGAGAGAGAGAGAGAGAGAGAGCATCACTATTTTTACGTCACATACATTTTATGTACACATTTTTCTCCATGTTTAACATTTTTATGAGACTGCTCATGACAAGTGTCAGTGTATGTGTGTGAGTAAAGTGTGGGAGTTTGTTCATACTAGTTTCAATACTAACGTGAGACATTTTGTATGTGTCTAGATGTGAGGAAGTGTGAGTGTATGTGGAGGATGTGTGTGAGTGTGGGGATATGTGTGGGTGGGGGGTGTGTGGGTGGGGGTATGCATTTGGATGGGTTGGGGTGTGTGGGTTTTGGTGGGTAGTGGTATTTGTGGGTGTTGGTGGGATGTGTGGATGGATGTGTGGGGGTGAAAGTAGGGGTGTTGGAATGGGTGTGGGGGATGTGTGTATGGGTGGAGGATATGTGTATGGGACGGATGCAGGGGATGTGTGTTTATGTGGGTGGAGATGTGTGGATGGTTTGAGGAAGTATGTGTGGGAGGCGGGGTTGTGTGGGTAGGGGATTGTGTTGGGTGGATTTGGGATGGAAGAGCGGGTGGGGAGAAGTGTATGGTGTGTGGGTTTGAGATATGTGTGAGGTGTGTTGGTGGGGGATGTGTGAATGATGTGTGGGTGGAGGGTATGTTTGTGGTGGTATGGGTGGAGGATAGTGTGTGGTGTGGGGGATGTGTGTGATGGGTGTGGGGAATGTGCGTATGGGTGGGGTATATGTGTGGGTGAGCAGGGGATTGTGGTGGTTGGGGGAAGTATGTGGGGGAGTGTGGGTGGGAGATGTGTGTATGTGGATGGGGAATGTGTGGGTGGGGGTGTGTGAGTGGCTTAGGGATGTGTAGGTGGGTGAGGGAGTTGTATGTGTCGGGGTGGGATGTGTGAGTGGGTGGAGGATGTGTGTGGGGGTAGGGGTATTGTGATCGAAAGATGTTTGGTTGGGAGTGGGTGGGTGGGGGTGTGTGGGTGCGTAGTGGAGGATGTATGCGTGAGTGAGTGTGTGTTGGTGGACGGGTAGGGAATGCGTGTGTGGGTGGGGAGAGGTGTATCTTGTGTTGGTTGGTGATATTGTGTGGGTGAGGTATGTGTGTGTGGGTGGGGGATTTTTGTGGTGTGTGAGTGGGGGTATGTGGGGTGGATGGGTAAGGGTATCTGTGTGGGTGTGGGTGGGAATATTGTGTGGTATCTGGGTGGGGGATATGTGTGTGGTGTGTAAGTGGGGATGTGTTGGTGAGGGATATGTGTGTGTGTGGTGCGTGGGTTGGGAATAGTGCGTGGTAGGGGGTGTATGTGATGTGCGGGTGGGGGATTGTGTGGTGGGGGATTAGGTTAAGGCATGTGTGGGTGGGTGGAAGTTGTATGTGTGGGTGGTGGGGTGTGTGTGAGTGGATTGGGGATGTATGGGTGGTTAGGGAGATGTGTGTGTGTGGGGGGGGGGGGGGGTAGGGACATGTCAGTTGGTGGGGATGTGTGTGTATGGTTTGGGGATGTGTGAGTGGATGTGCGATGTGTGGGTTGGTGGGGGATTGTGTGTGTGGGTGGGGAAAATGTTGTCGATGGAGATGTGGCTGGGGGATTGGTGGTTTGAGGTGTGGGTGGGGAGAGGATGTGTGGGGTAGGATGTGGATGGGCGTGGGATGTGTGGGTTGGTGGGGGAATGTTTGTGGGTGGCGAGTGTGTTTTGGTTGGGGGATCAGGTGAGGGCAGTGTGTGTGGGTGGGGGATGTGCGGGAGGGGGATGGGTCGGTTGGTGGGGTATGTATGTGTCCCTTGGTGTGCGTGTGTGTCGGTAGGTGGGGGTGTGTATGTGTCCCTTGGTGCGCGTGTGTGTGGGTAGGTGGGGGTGTGTGGGTGGGGTGATGTATGGATAGGTGGGAGATGGGCCTCATAACATGTTAATAAGCCTTGTTTATGTTTACAACATTCATTTCACAATGTTTATTTTTCTTCCTATGTAAATGTATAATGCTCTTGATGAATGAAAGACGAGTGATTGGAAGGGCCGAATGTAAGACGGGCCTGCTCACCCAATTTGTGACCCTAATAAAGTTGATTTGATTTGATTTGATTTCTCTGTCTGTCTGTCTCTGTCTGTCTGTCTGTCTGTCTGTCTGTCTGTCTGTCTGTCTCTCTCTCTCTCTCTCTCTCTCTCTCTCACTCTCTCTCTCTCTCTCTTTCTCTTTCTCTACTGTCTCCCTCTATGATGTCAAAGGGGACACCATTAAACAATGGTGCTGTACCGTCGATGCCTGCTTCCAATGTAGGCACTTCCAGTGACACTCATAGCAATCCCTCGCTGGACGGTAATCTACAACCCTATGAGTGGAACCGTCAACTTCAGCAGCTAATGCGATACAATCCTGCAGCCCTGCACCAAGCATTCATGATATCACTCCAGCAAAGACATTTTCCTGCCCCCTCTAACAGCCTTAACTATTTCTAAATAAAGTTTCAAAATCCCTGCAATTTGTATACCACAAGCGACATCTTCCTTTTAGTTTGTAATGTTCGCTAATCACGATCAGTGGCTCAGCAAAAATGGTCTATATATAGGCCATCTCAACATCTTTCATCTGCTCAACAAATTACCTGAGCTCTCGGTAATACTGTCCAAACAGTTCCATGTGTTTGGAATCACAGAAAGTCGTCTTAACGACAAAATAACCGACTCCGAAATCTCACTTAAGGGGTTTAAAGTAATTCGGAAAGATGCAAATCAAAAATTAGAGACAGGTATTGCTGTATACATTTCCAATTCTCTCAACTGGTCCCGTAGAAGTGATCTCGAGACAGTAGAGATAGAATGTGTTTGGTTAGAGGTGAAGCCAGCCAGCCAACAGCCGTTTATCATTGGATACCTATATAGGAATCCTTGTGCCGGGTACAGTTGGTATGACTGCTTCACTACAATGATGGATAGAGTGTTTACAGCAGGTAGAGAAGTTATGATACTAGGTGACTTCAACATAGATATTAGTAAATCCAACCAGACATGGGACGATATCATTCTTTCTTACAATTTCAAACAACTAATAAACTGTCCCACAAGGGTTACTGACACATCCTCAACTATAATTGATCATATATATGTTACTTGTCCAGATAATATTATTGAATGTTCTGTTCCTGTTTGTACAGTTAGTGACCACTACCCGGTATGTTGTACATGGTCAAGAATTGGGTTCAAACCTCTTAAACATAAACATGTAAGTATCAAATTTAGGAATTATAAAGCATTCAACCAAGATTTATTTTTGCAAGACTTAAGAAAAGCAGCCCTTGATCACGTTTACCAACTTCCTGACCCGGACGATGCATTAGCTTTCTGGACGAAGACAGTCTACAATGTGTTCGATAAACACGTGCCAATCAAAGAAGTTCGAGTCAAAAATCAACATAAGTCCCCATGGGTCACTAGAGAAGTGCTGGAAATCATGAGAGAGCGAGATACAGCACACAAAAATAAAGACTTCATCAATTACCGCAGACTAAGGAATAAAGTTAAATATGAAATTCGTAGGATAAAAAAAGATCATTTTAAAAATTTGATTGTAGATAATTCAAACAGTACAAATATATGGAAGGCTATTAACTTGCTAACCAATAAGAAACGCCCTACAGAATCAGCAATACCAAATTCTATAACATGCGATGAATTCAGTTGGTTCTTTCAATCAGAAATAGAGAATCTAAAGTCTTCAATACCAGACTCATCGTGTAATTTAAGTTCACTGGCATCATTCTGTGAGGAGAAGTGCGCCAGAAATATTCCCGCTGAGATTCCTTTAATGTCTGTTGCAGACGTTTATAAATATCTCTTGAACCTCAAATCAACAAACTCACACGGCCTAGATGGTATCAGTAATAGAATTCTTCGTTGTGCTGCACCAGTCATTAGCGAGTCCTTAACGTTCATATATAACCAGTGCCTGGCCAAAAACTACTTTCCATCTGCATTTAAAATTGCTAAAGTGTTTCCGCTTATTAAAAATGGCTCAATCGATAATAGCGTTTTGGGTAATTATAGACCTATTTCCTTACTATCGTCGCTATCAAAACCACTAGAAAAACACATTCATAAAATAACGTTACACCATTTAATTAACAATGATCTAATAATTAACAGTCAATCTGGGTTTCGACCTAAATATTCTTGCCATAGTGCTCTAACAAAAATGACCGATAACTGGCACTTAAACATCAACAACGGTAGAATTTGTGGAGCGGTGTTTGTAGACTTTAAAAAAGCTTTTGATATGGTAGATCACGATATTTTAATTAGAAAACTAAAGCAAATGAAGACAAGCACCAACATGGTGAACATAATTACGTCATTTCTATCCGACAGGCAACAAGTCGTGTCCTTCAACAACTGTCTATCAAGACCCACACAGCTTAATATTGGTGTGCCTCAGGGCTCAATACTAGGTCCGCTGCTTTTTGCAGTTTATATTAATGATCTTCCTTTATATATCAATACAACTTGTGATCTATTCGCAGACGACTGTACTATATATACTAGTCAAGAAAACCGTAGTGAATTAGAGAATTCTTTACAAAAGGAACTTGATAATCTTACTAGATGGAGCAATGAAAACCGCATGCAAATTAACATCGACAAAACCAAATCCATGCTAATAACGACCAGACAAAAACTACAGACACTAGCCATAACTGGATCACCGCTCGAACTCCGCATGGGCACGTTACCTATAGTTAATGTGACTGAACATAAAACACTAGGGCTTTTAATAGACAGCCATTTGAACTGGAGCTTTCATGTTCACGCTCTTACCAAGAAAATAGCACAAAAAGTTTACCAACTTGCTAAAATTCAGCACTTCCTGGACGAAAGCACACGAAAAATATTCTATACATGCTATATCCAATCACATCTCGATTACTGTTCCACAGTTTGGGATGGTTGCCCTAAATCTAATTTAAAACGACTATGTTCTCTACAAAACCGCGCTATTCGTCTGGTTTCTGACATAAAGCACGTTGAAAGTAATAATTTGTACAGTCATCTAAGACTTCTACCACTACAAAAGCGCTTCCTTTTCAACAAAGCCAAATTAGTGAATAAAATTATATCTCAAAATACCCCAGAGTATCTTCTGCCGCTGATTCAATCTAATGCAATGAACAGCAAGCGCCTAAATTTGTTACATGTCTCAAAGCCTAGATTGGACCTATACAAAACATGTTTCGCCTATTCTGGTGCTCACTTATGGAATGATCTGCCTCCAGATCTGAAAACTCCAATGAGTCCCTACACATTTAACAGAAAACTCTTTCAATACTTAATCCATACCGACTATATGCCACCATAATTCATTTACTGGTATAATTGTTCAGTATAATTGTTCATTATAATTGTTTAACTATAATTGTTCACTATATATGTGTGTGCGTGTGGGAGCGAGAGAGAGAGAGAGAGAGAGAGAGAGAGAGAGAGAGAGAGAGAGAGAGAGAGAGAGAGAGAGAGAGAGAGAGAGAGAGAGAGAGAAAGTGGGTGTCAGTGAGAGGGAGAGAGTGAATGCGTGTGTGCGCACGTGCATGCGTGTGTGTGGAGAGAGTGATTGAGCGAGAAATGGTGGGGGAATGTGTCAGTGCATGCATTCGTACGTGTATGTGTGAGAGTGAGTGAGGGAGTGTATGCGTGTGTGCATGCGTTCATGTGTATGTGTATGTGTGAGAGAGTGTGATTGAGAGAGTGAGTGTGTGTGTGTGTGTGAAGGATTGTGTGTTAGAGAGTGAGACAGTGGGAGAGTTGATGTGTTAGTGTGTGTGTGTGTGTGAGCGCGCGCATGCGTGTGAGTGTGTGTATATGAAAGAATACAGAGAGAGAGAGAGAGAGAGAGAGAGAGAGAGAGAGAGAGAGAGAGAGAGAGAGAGAGAGAGCTGAGCAGATGCATGTCATGTAACACGCATGTTATGTAACACGCGAATCCATATGTTTGTGTATTCTCATCTGTCATATTATCAGTTAAATACCATTTGATTTTATCATGCATAATATAAACTCATGTTCATTACTGTAGTTTGAGTGAGTGAGTCAGTGAGTGTGAATGAGAGACAGAACGAGTGAGCGTGAGAGTGAATGAGTGAGCGGGAGAGTGAATGAGTGAGCGGGAGAGTGAATGAGTGAACGGGAAAGTGAATGAGTGAGCGGGAGAGTGAATGAGTGAGCGTGAGAGTGAATGAGCGGGAGAGTGAATGCGTGAGAGTGAATGAATGAGCGGAAGAGTGAATGTGTGAGCGTGAGAGTGAATGTGTGTGTGTGTGTGTGAGAGAGAGAGAGAGAGAGAGAGAGAGAGAGAGAGAGAGAGAGAGAGAGAGAGAGAGAGCATCACTATTTTTACGTCACATACATTTTATGTACACATTTTTCTCCATGTTTAACATTTTTATGAGACTGCTCATGACAAGTGTCAGTGTATGTGTGTGAGTAAAGTGTGGGAGTTTGTTCATACTAGTTTCAATACTAACGTGAGACATTTTGTATGTGTCTAGATGTGAGGAAGTGTGAGTGTATGTGGAGGATGTGTGTGAGTGTGGGGATATGTGTGGGTGGGGGTGTGTGGGTGGGGGTATGCATTTGGATGGGTTGGGGTGTGTGTGTTTTGGTGGGTAATGGTATTTGTGGGTGTTGGTGGGATGTGTGGATGGATGTGTGGGGGTGAAAGTAGGGGTGTTGGAATGGGTGTGGAAGATGTGTGTATGGGTGGAGGATATGTGTATGGGACGGATGCAGGGGATGTGTGTTTATGTGGGTGGAGATGTGTGGATGGTTTGAGGAAGTATGTGTGGGAGGCGGGGTTGTGTGGGTAAGGGATTGTGTTGGGTGGATTTGGGATGGAAGGGCGGGTGGGGAGAAGTGTATGGTGTGTGGGTTTGAGATATGTGTGCGGTGTGTTGGTGGGGGATGTGTGAATGATGTGTGGGTGGAGGGTATGTTTGTGGTGGTATGGGTGGAGGATAGTGTGTGGTGTGGGGGATGTGTGTGATGGGTGTGGGGAATGTGCGTATGGGTGGGGTATATGTGTGGGTGAGCAGGGGATTGTGGTGGTTGGGGGAAGTATGTGGGGGAGTGTGGGTGGGAGATGTGTGTGTGTGGATGGGGAATGTGTGGATGGGGGTGTGTGAGTGGCTTAGGTATGTGTAGGTGGGTGAGGGAGTTGTATGTGTCGGGGTGGGATGTGTGAGTGGGTGGAGGATGTGTGTGGGGGTAGGGGTATTGTGATCGAGAGATGTTTGGTTGGGAGTGGGTGGGTGGGGGTGTGTGGGTGCGTAGTGGAGGATGTATGCGTGAGTGAGTGTGTGTTGGTGGACGGGTAGGGAATGCGTGTGTGGGTGGGGAGAGGTGTGTGGTGTGTTGGTTGGTGATATTGTGTGGGTGAGGTATGTGTGTGTGGGTGGGGGATTTTTGTGGTGTGTGAGTGGGGGTATGTGGGGTGGATGGGTAAGGGTATCTGTGTGGGTGTGGGTGGGAATATTGTGTGGTATCTGGGTGGGGGATATGTGTGTGGTGTGTAAGTGGGGATGTGTTGGTGAGGGATATGTGTGTGTGTGGTGCGTGGGTTGGGAATAGTGCGTGGTAGGGGGTGTATGTGATGTGCGGGTGGGGGATTGTGTGGTGGGGGATTAGGTTAAGGCATGTGTGGGTGGGTGGAAGTTGTATGTGTGGGTGGTGGGGTGTGTGTGAGTGGATTGGGGATGTATGGGTGGTTAGGGAGATGTGTGTGTGTGGGGGGGGGGGGTAGGGACATGTCAGTTGGTGGGGATGTGTGTGTATGGTTTGGGGATGTGTGAGTGGATGTGCGATGTGTGGGTTGGTGGGGGATTGTGTGTGTGGGTGGGGAATATGTTGTCGATGGAGATGTGGCTGGGGGATGGGTGGTTTGAGGTGTGGGTGGGGAGAGGATGTGTGGGGTAGGATGTATGTGGATGGGCGTGGGATGTGTGGGTTGGTGGGGGAATGTTTGTGGGTGGCGAGTGTGTTTTGGTTGGGGGATCAGGTGAGGGCAGTGTGTGTGGGTGGGGGATGTGCAGGAGGGGGATGGGTCGGTTGGTGGGGTATGTATGTGTCCCTTGGTGTGCGTGTGTGTCGGTAGGTGGGGGTGTGTATGTGTCCCTTGGTGCGCGTGTGTGTGGGTAGGTGGGGGTGTTGTGTGGGTGGGGTGATGTATGGATAGGTGGGAGATGGGCTTCATAACATGACAATTAGCCTTGTTTATGTTTACAACATTCATTTCACAATGTTTATTTTTCTTCTTATGTAAATGTATAATGCTCTTGATGAACGAAAAACGAGTGATTGGAAGGGCCGAATGTAAGACGGGCCTGCGCGCCCAATTTGTGACCCTAATAAAGTTGATTTGATTTTATTTGATTTGTAGCAGATATCACACTGTTCATACATGTAGCAGATATCGCACTGTTTATTCATGTAGCAGATATCACACAATCCACTCATGTAGCAGATATCACACAATCCATTCATGTAGCACATATCACACAATCCATTCATGTAGCACATATCACACAATCCATTCATGTATCAGATATCACACAATCCATTCATGTAGCAGATATCACACAATCCATTCATGTAGCAGATATCACACAATCCATTCATGTAGCAGATATCACACAATCCATTCATGTATCGGATATCACACAATCCATTCATGTAGCCCATATCACACAATCCATTCATGTAGCAGATATCACACAATCCATTCATGTAGCAGATATCACACAATCCATTCATGTAGCAGATATCACACAATCCATTCATGTAGCAGATATCACACAATCCATTCATGTAGCTCATATCACACAATCCATTCATGTAGCACATATCACACAATCCATTCATGTAGCACATATCACACAATCCATTCATGTAGCACATGTCACACAATCCATTCATGTAGCAGATATCACACAATCCATTCATGTAGCACATATCTCACAATCCATTCATGTAGCAGATATCACACAATCCATTCATGTAGCACATATCACACAATCCATTCATGTAGCAGATATCACACAATCCATTCATGTAGCACATATCACACAATCCATTCATGTAGAAGATATCACACAATCCATTCATGTAGCACATATCACACAATCCATTCATGTAGCAGATATCACACAATCCATTCATGTAGCACATATCACACAATCCATTCATGTAGCAGATATCACACAATCCATTCATGTAGCACATATCACACAATCCATTCATGTAGCAGATATCACACAATCCATTCATGTAGCACATATCACACAATCCATTCATGTAGCACATATCACACAATCCACTCATGTAGCAGATATCACACAATCCATTCATGTAGCAGATATCACACAATCCATTCATATAGCATATATCACACAATCCATTCATATAGCAGATATCACACAATCCATTCATGTAGCACATATCACATTCCATCACATGCCTTGTTTATGTAGCAAACATCACACAAATCAATTCACACAGAGCCTGCTGCAGTGTCCTAGTCACATGATTTCTTCTGCCTGCAGATCGCGGAGTCACACTTCCCATTTGAAAAGAATATGTTAACGCTGGAGGAGAAAATAGACGCAGAGATATCATACTGCCTGCGTCAGATGGCTGTCTCACTTAGATATTCTCAATACCAGGGTGAACCAATTCACATATGCATCAGTGACCTTGCCAGATTGTACACTGTGAGAAATTTATGTGACGAATCTGGTGTCCGGTGAGTTTACTGCTGAGATATTTCTCATGATTAGTTGAAGTATGCAGGTGCTTGTGTGTGTGTGTGTGTGTAAATGTCACAGTAATTGCACACAATATACAGTCTAAAGCCAACAAGAAACATTTTGTGTACAGCCAGCATAAACATTATGTGTACAGTCAGCATAAACAGCCTGTGTACAGTCAGCATAAACATTCTGTGTACAGTCAGCATAATCATTCTGTGTACAGTCAACATCAACATTCTGTGTACAGTCAGCATAAACATTCTGTGTACAGTCAGCATAAACATTCTGTGTACAGTCAGCATAAACAGTCTGTGTACAGTCAGCATAAACATTCTGTGTACAGTCAGCATAATCATTCTGTGTACAGTCAACATCAACATTCTGTGTACAGTCAGCATAAACATTCTGTGTACAGTCAGCATAAACATTCTGTGTACAGTCAGCATAAACATTCTGTGTACAGTCAGCATAAACATTCTGTGTACAGTCAGCATAAACATTCTGTGTACAGTCAGCATAAATCATTCTGTGTACAGTCAGCATAAACATTCTGTGTACAGTCAGCATAAACATTCTGTGTACAGTCAGCATCAACATTCTGTGTACAGTCAGCATAATCATTCTGTGTACAGTCAGCATAAACAGTCTGTGTACAGTCAACATCAACATTCATTGTGTATAGCCAACAGTACAGTGAAAATATTTTCAGAAATGTAGAAGATATGAAAGGAATCGTCATTGGGGGACGATACATCAACATTAGATATGCGGGTGATACAGTATTGATTGCAGACAATTAGCAGGATCTGCAACATTTAGTAGATGTGGTTGTTGCATTCAGTGAACATATAGGCTTAGAATTAAATTGTAAGAAGATGCAGATTACGGTCGTCACTAGGAAGAAGGAAACACCACAGTGTAATTACAAGTAAATGGGAATATTCTTAAACAAGTGAATTGGTACAATTATCTCGGAACAGTCATAACATCTGATGGGAGATGCCTTGAAGAGATTAGAACTCTGTGGCGAAGTGGTCAAGCCGTTTGACTCGTGCTCCGAAGGTTGTGGGTTCGATTCCGGGCCACGTCCTTCGGTTTACGAGTTAAATGTTTTGGAGACTCCTGTGGGTCGTCGCTAAAAGCTACGGAGTTCGTGCTTTGAGCGATGCTTTCCGTGCTGTGGAAAGAGACCGAGCCATATGGGATTAAACCTGGTGCAATGAAGTCGACCCTGTTGACTTATAAGCGACTTTTTTAAAGATTAGAACAAGAATTGCCATGGCGAAGGTAGCCTTTTGCAAGATGAAAAACATACTGACTAATAAAAAGATTTCAATTGCAATGAGAAAAAGAGTGTTGAGGAAATACAAAGAACCTGTAATTTTGTATGGTGTGAAGCATGGACAATGAGCAGTCAAGCTGAAAAACATCTGATGGCTGTGGAAATGTGGTTTCTGAGGAAAATGCAAAGAATACAATGGACAGACAGAAAAACCAATGACCGAGTCTTACAAGAAACAAATGAAAATCGTAAACTGACGAGAGAAAGTAGACGTAGACACTCACAATTTTTTGGATACATCATGAGAAAGAATAAATTGGAGAACTTGATGGCAACTGGTAAGATCAAGGGGAAGGAAGAGAAGGAAATACCTGGATGGCTTGGCCAAGTGACATGGTCGAGACAAGAACATTGAGCTGATCCACGACTCTGGTGATCTAGTGAGATGGTGAATCATGACCACCCACGCTTATCGGCATGGCACATGGTGATGATCATAATAGCCAACAACATTCTGCATACAGCCAACAAGAATATTCTTTATGCAGCCACCAAGAACATTCTGCATACAGCCAACAAGAATATTCTTTATGCAGTCACCAAGAACATTCTGCATACAGCCAACAAGAATATTCTTTATGCAGTCACCAAGAACATTCTGCATACAGCCAACAAGAATATTCTTTATGCAGTCACCAAGAACATTCTGCATACAGCCAACAAGAATATTCTTTATGCAGTCACCAAGAACATTCTGCATGCAGCCTACAAGAATATTCTTTATGCAGTCACCAAGAACATTCTGTATACAGCCAACAAGAATTTTCTTTATGCAGTCACCAAGAACATTCTATATAGTCACCAAGAACATTCTGTTTACAGCCTCTATTTCTCCAGCAGGAACATTCAATGTACAGCCAGGAAGAACATTGTGTATGTAGCCAAAAAGACATTTCTTATAGCTCGAAAATGGACATTCCATACACAGCCAACAAGACCATTATCTATACAGCCAACAGGAACATCTATATACAATCAAAAATATGCAATCTAAAGCCAACAGGAACATCTATATTCAATCAAAAATAGTCAGTGTACAGCCAATAAGAACATTCAGTATGTAGTCATCAAGAACAATTAATGTGCAGTTAAAAAGAACATTCTTTATTAAGCCATCAAGAACATGTTCTCTATTGCATACAGACATGAAGAACATTCAGTATACAGATAAGAACATTCAGTGTGCGCTGTGTTCAAATCATTGACCTATCTATAGACGTATTTGGGTGTTTATAGTGACGTCTTTATGTGCTATATTCAGATCATTGACCTGGCTATAGACATATGTTGATGTTTATAATGAGTGACATCTTTGTGTGTCTGCAGGGAAAGTCTCCACAGGTGCAACCACATACTTTCTCCTGATGGTCTGTTTGTTGTCCTGGAGGAGGATGATCATGCTGATGATGATGGAAGGCTTGTTCACGAAGACGACAGTGATGAAGTTGACCACACATGTCATGACCTGTCAGCTTCTCAGTCTCCAGTTGGCCAGCAAGCATCACCTGGGGTGGAATGTGGAGATGGTTATGACAGTTCAGTGTGCACTAGTGGACATATGTCTGAAGAAATGTGGGATACAGACTCTAACTCACATGTGACGTGTGGGATACAGACTGTCAATGGCGTGATGTGAGAGATACAGACTCTCACTGACATGTGAGATACAGACTCTCACTGACATGTGATGTGTGGGATACAGACTCTCACTGACATGTGGGATGCAGACTCTCACTCACATGTGTGTGTGGGATATAGACTCTCACTGACATTTGATGTGTGAGATACAGACTCTCACTGACATGTGAGATACAGACTATCACTGGCATGTGAGATACACTCTCACTGACATGTGATGTGATGGATACAGACTCTCACTCACATGTGAGATACAGACTCTCACTCACATGTGAGATACAGACTCTCACTCACATGTGAGATACAGACTCTCACTCACATGTGAGATACAGACTCTCACTGACATGTGATGTGATGGATACAGACTCTCACTGACATGTGGGATACAGACTCTCACTGACATGTGGGATACAGACTCTCACTGACATGTGGGATACAGACTCTCACTGACATGTGATGTGAGGGATACAGACTCTCACTGGCATGTGATGTGTGAGATACAGACTCTCACTGACATGTGATGTGAGAGATACAGACTCTCACTGACATGTGAGATACAGACTCTCACTGACATGTGGGATACAGACTCTCACTGACATGTGATGTGAGGGATACAGACTCTCACTGACATGTGATGTGAGGGATACAGACTCTCACTGACATGTGATGTGTGAGATACAGACTCTCACTGACATGTGATGTGTGAGATACAGACTCTCACTGACATGTGATGTGTGAGATACAGACTCTCACTGACATGTGATGTGTGAGATACAGACTCTCACTGACATGTGATGTGTGAGATACAGACTCTCACTGACATGTGATGTGTGAGATACAGACTCTCACTGACATGTGATGTGAGGGATACAGACTCTCACTGACATGTGAGATACAGTCTCTCACATGTGTGTGTGGGATATAGACTCTCACTGACAAGTGACATGTGAGATACAGACTCTCACTGACATGTGAGATACAGTCTCTCACATGTGTGTGTGGGATATAGACTCTCACTGGCATGTGATGTGTGAGATACAGACTCTCACTGACAAGTGATGCGTGAGATACAGACTCTCACTGACATGTGAGATACAGACTATCACTGGCATGTGATGTGTGAGATACAGACTCTCACTGACATGTGATGTGTGAGATACAGACTCTCACTGACAAGTGATGCGTGAGATACAGACTCTCACTGACATGTGAGATACAGACTATCACTGGCATGTGATGTGTGAGATACAGACTCTCACTGACATGTGATGTGTGAGATACAGACTCTCACTGACATGTGATGTGTGAGATACAGACTCTCACTGACATGTGATGTGAGGGATACAGACTCTCACTGGCATGTGATGTGAGGGATACAGACTCTCACTGACATGTGATGTGAGGGATACTGACTCTCACTGGCATGTGATGTGAGGGATACAGACTCTTACTGGCATGTGAGATACACTCTCACTGACATGTGAGATACAGACTCTCACTGACATGTGATGTGAGGGATGCTGACTCTCACTGGCATGTGATGTGAGGGATACAGACTCTCACTGACATGTGATGTGAGGGATACAGACTCTCACTGACATGTGAGATATAGACTCTCACTGACATGTGATGTGAGGGATACAGACTCTCACTGACATGTGATGTGAGGGATACAGACTCTCACTGGCATGTGATGTGAGGGATACAGACTCTCACTGACATGTGAGATACACTCTCACTGACATGTGAGATACAGACTCTCACTGACATGTTATGTGAGGGATACAGACTCTCACTGACATGTGATGTGAGGGATACAGACTCTCACTGACATGTGAGATACACTCTCACTGACATGTGAGATACAGACTCTCACTGACATGTGAGATACACTCTCACTGACATGTGAGATACACTCTCACTGACATGTGAGATACACTCTCACTGACATGTGAGATACAGACTCTCACTGACATGTGAGATACAGACTCTCACTGACATGTGAGATACAGACTCTCACTGACATGTGATGTGAGGGATACAGACTCTCACTGACATGTGATGTGAGGGATACAGACTCTCACTGACATGTGATGTGAGGGATACAGACTCTCACTGGCATGTGATGTGAGGGATACAGACTCTCACTGACATGTGATGTGAGGGATACAGACTCTCACTGGCATGTGATGTGATGGATACAGACTCTCACTGACATGTGAGATATAGACTCTCACTGACATGTGATGTGAGGGATACAGACTCTCACTGACATGTGATGTGAGGGATACAGACTCTCACTGACATGTGATGTGAGGGATACAGACTCTCACTGGCATGTGATGTGAGGGATACAGACTCTCACTGGCATGTGATGTGAGGGATACTGACTCTCACTGGCATGTGATGTGAGGGATACAGACTCTTACTGGCATGTGAGATACAGACTCTCCCTGACATGTGTGGTGTGAGGGATACAGACTCTCACTGGCATGTGAGATACAGACTCTCACTGGCATGTGATGTGAGGGATACAGACTCTCACTGACATGTGATGTGTGGGATACAGACTCACTAACATGTGATGTGAGGAATTGCCACAGAGCGGCTGATAAATAATTATTTATTGTTGATATACTGCTGATGGGCTCTGTGGTTTTATATGGTTTTTGTTAATGAAGTCATTGTTAATGTACTACGGAGCAAATGGAGTCTCACACAGCTGAAATCATTGACATGGACTGATAGTGTCGTTCGGAGCTGATATGATTCATTTTGACTACATATGTGCCTTCTTTCTCTTGAGCTCAACTCCGTGAACTGTATATTAAATATTAAATATTATATTTGAGTGATGCGACTCTCTGGTGTTACCATCTCAGTATTACACTTGGTTATATGCAACTGTTTCTCTTTACTTCTGAACAAACTCAGACTGTACACAACTAGAACGCAAAGCTTGGCAACTCAAATCGTATTGTCACATTCTGTTAGGCTACACACATAATACATTTAACTTACACAACCGCAATTAACCAACGTTAGGGGTTAACAAAACAACTCAAATCGTATTGTCACATTCTGTTAGGCTACACACATAATACATTTAACTTACACAACCGCAATTAACCAACGTTAGGGGTTAACAAAACAACTCTAAACCACAAATGCTAATACTCCAGTAGCGGAACAGTTTTTGGCCTTTCTACTTGAAATGAAGAACCAGGTCCACACTTGACGGTGGCTCAAGCCCAACAGATCTTGAAGATGGCGCTTTGTCCTTTTCACACATGTATAACCTGGTTCCATGTTCACTTCTAGCTAACTCATGTATAACTTGGTTCTGTGTTCACTTCTAGCTAACTCATGTATAACCTGGTTCTGTGTTCACTTCTAGCTAACTCATGTATAACCTGGTTCTGTGTTCACTTCTAGCTAACTCATGTATAACTTGGTTCTGTGTTCACTTCTAGCTAACTCATGTATAACCTGGTTCTGTGTTCACTTCTAGCTAACTCATGTATAACTTGGTTCTGTGTTCACTTCTAGCTAACTCATGTATAACCTGGTTCTATGTTCACTTCTAGCTAACACATTTATAACTGATTCTGTGTTCACTTCTAGCTAACTCATGTATAACCTGGTTCTGTGTTCACTTCTAGCTAACTCATGTATAACCTGGTTCTGTGTTCACTTCTAGCTAACACATTTATAACTGGATTCTGTGTTCACATCCAGCTAACACATGTATAACTGATTCTGTGTTCACATCCAGCTAACACATTTATAACTGGATTCTGTGTTCACATCCAGCTAACACATTTATAACTGATTCTGTGTTCACATCCAGCTAACACATTTATAACTGGATTCTGTGTTCACATCCAGCTAACACATTTATAACTGGATTCTGTGTTCACATCCAGCTAACATATGTATAACCTGGCTCTCTGTTCACATCCAGCTAACACATGTATAGCCTGGTTCTGTGTTCACATCCAGCTAACATATTTATAACTGGATTCTGTGTTCACATCCAGCTAACATATGTATAACCTGGCTCTCTGTTCACATTCAGCTAACATATGTATAACCTGGTTCTGTGTTCACATCCAGCTAACACATTTATAACTGGATTCTGTGTTCACATCCAGCTAACTCATGTATAGCCTGGTTCTGTGTTCACATCCAGCTAAGACATGTATAACCTGGTTCTGTGTTCACATCCAGCTAACACATTTATAACCTGGTTCTGTGTTCACATCCAGCTAACACATGTATAACTGGATTCTGTGTTCACATCCAGCTAACACATGTATAACCTGGTTCTGTGTTCACATCCAGCTAACACATGTATAACCTGGTTCTGTGTTCACATCCAGCTAACACATGTATAACCTGGTTCTGTGTTCACATCCAGCTAAGACATATATAGCCTGGTTTTGATGCGCTTTTGTCCTCCAGCCAACTGTCTGCTCCAAATTCAACGCCATAAGTAAGCTCATGGTAACCATAAACAGACTTATCTCTCTCTCTGTCTCTCTCTCTCACACACACACACACACACACGGGTGGGCTCTGTATACATTTATTACCTAACAGTAATACACAATGATGCAGGTTAGCATGGTCGAGTGGGTAAGAACGTGTATTCTTAAACATCCGTTATGCTGATGCGGTGGTTAGCGGTTCAACCCCTACACCGGACAGCTGGACTAAAAGTTCACCTGTCGTCCTTGACTTGGGGATGTAAACTACCAGTACCTCTGAAGTCGGAGTAGGTTCGCCTGATTGCGAGGTACAGTTAATATGGAAAGCTAACCCACGCGCAAAATTCAGTCCATCACGGCTAAAAATAGTGTGTATGGACTACGTTTGAGTTCAGAACGAGCGAGCGCAAAAAAATATGCACAATGATTAATGATTCCGAAATCCACACATTACTCTCTATCTTTCATGCATATGAATGTCAATAAGTGATTAATCTGTGTCCCATTACAATCGTATATAACTTCCCAGTTATTACTTGTGACAAGTTGTCTGATAATGCACATTACTAACTCCATCAGTTTTTATACGCTGGTAGTAACAGTCAATATGCTGGTGTTGATTGATTGCAAACGTCCTGTATTGGATATGCAACTAAAACTAAAGTAACAATACAATATCATCTATTCGTTCCATGTTCTCATCGGGACTCATCTTGGGGAAGATATACAAATGGCCAAATATATTCACAATAACACCGGCTGATGGCAGAGCATTGGCAGACCTCGGGGCACGGGAGGTGATACAGCTTCTCTTATCCCAACAACCCCAACATTACCACTACAACAACTGACCTCCACATGAGCAACTCCACCAACAAGATTCCCATTCCGACTTTTGAAGAAAATATGTTCCGGCCCTGTTTAACAGCCGAACTTGCGATTGGTTGTATTTGAGGCCCTAATGGTGTTTAATTTTCTGCTTGCGGAAATAGGGCTGCGTCTTTCGCTTCCATGAAACCGGCGAGAAATGATGTAGCGCGTGGACGGGTCTGACAGTTTAAGTCAGCCCTCTCTCGGCTAGTCCAGCTGACTAGCAAAACTGGATTATCTAACTGACCACTCTTAATAATCAATGCCCCGTATATCCTACTAGACTCTTCCACACCGTTCCTTTCCTACATCAACGTGCAAGTGCTCATTGTGTTGCCAATCATTGTCTGCTGGCCTCGCCACCGTGGCCTTGTCGTTCCCGACCAGCAGTGTTCAGGCTGGTGTGTCTGTGAGGCCGAGACTGATCATTGGTCTTTCCTCCCATGCTTAGTTTTGACTGAGGATCGTTCTTGTTCAAAGCAGAAAACTGTTTATCACGGATCTGTCTATTGTTTCGAGGCGCCCGCCAAGTCTCATCTTGGACGAGCTTCAGATTCATGATGCTGGAAAAGAAGTCATCATCGCTGTCGCCGCCCACAGAGTGATCATCTGAGGAACAGCTGCTGGAAGAGAGGCTGTCAGCAATATCACCATTGGCTAGTTTAGATGGCTGTAGTCCCCTCGCCTTGTTCCTGCGCTGATCTGTCACGGCTGTAGACTGACTTTCTGGCCCTGCTTTCACGCCTGCTAACCGTTGGGCTATATGTGAGTCCTGGGCCTCGAACTCTCTTGTTTTCTTGTCACAATGGTGTCTTCTTGGGCGGTCAGGCCATCTTCCGTCCCGGTTTCTTGGTTGTCCCGTCTTGTTTGATGCATTCTTTGAGGTTTGGACCACACTCCCCAAAGATGTTGTATTTGTTTTTATGTTGCTAGATGTACGCCAGACACAGTTCCTGTATTGGTGAAGATTGCTCTTGCTCAGTTGGCAGCGACTACTGGCATGCTGTGCCCGATCACCCGACCTAGTCCTGTTGATACCTGTATGCTCTGGGTGCCGAGAAGTGCGAGGTATGTTCACCAACATGGGATGTGAGGAGACGCCGACCGGTGGCGGACACTCACGTGGAAGTGCGTTTCTGGTGTTTTGTGAACGTGAAGAGGCTTCTCTTGGTGCCCGCCATGAAGCTGGACCAGGCGATGACGATCCACCATGTGCCACTGAGTCTCGGACATTGAGCCATGGTTTGGCTGACCTCTGCGGCTGGTAATCCGAGTGACATCGAAAGCTGCTACCGCTCATGTGATAAGACCAGGACCAGACGACATTGTGGTATGTTGGTAACTCTCTAGCTTGAAACGTGTAGGGCCTAGGTTTAATGTAATCCATGGTGTGAGCCGTTATTTCGCTGGTGAGTTTTACTCGGTTTGCTGTCAGTTAACGGCTTCTGTATGGTCAGTTTGTGGCTGAAGTTATTGCTATCTAATCATCAATCTCAGAAGGTGAGCACTGGTGGCGTCAGCAGGCTGATTGCTCCACGATTCACCAGCGAATAACAGTTTAAGAAGAACAGAGAAATCACCAACTAATGTCGCTAGTACAGAAGCAGTGACACGACAAGTTGGCGAGTTCCGTCACAACGTGAAGTCTATGGGACTATCTGTGAACTAATCTCATGTCACACACCGCTGCATGATATCAGGTGGCAGAGGCCCATTGTTCTAGTGGGGGTGTGTATGTATGGCTGGGGGGTTTCATTGGTATCAGTGATAACGTCGTCTGGAAACATTCGAGTCCAGTCCGTGAAAAAGTTTTAAAATATATATATGTTTTAAACATTTTTATTCTGTCCTTAACAGTACGTTGCGATAAACTCACGAGTGATTTTCAATACAGTTTTAAGTTCGCGGTTTGCCATTAACCTCCTCCATATGGAGGTTGTCACAGGCCACTAGGAATGACTACTATGAAGACATGATACAGGCAGAGAATATTTGACGTGTGCTGAAGAGAACTAAAGACACAGCTCCAGGCCCGGATGGGGTTGTGTACACCCATATGAAGAACATGAGCGATGGTGACTTGGAGGAGATGGATTTTTGTTTAAACCTTAGCATGAAAACGGCAGAAATACCCCAGGATTGGTTGCACACATACCTTGTCCCACTCCCAAAGCCAGGCAAGGATAACTCACAACTAAATGGATATAGAATTATCCCCTTGCAAAACTCCTTTGGCAAAGTCCTCGATCAGATACTAGTCTAGCATGTAAGCTACAGCACCACTTGGAAAGTCTTTACTGCTCCCCAAAGAGCTTGAGAGCTACCGGCCTGGGAAGGACACCTGGGCCAATGCGACAACATTTGCATTTGATGTCTAAGAGGGCTTCCAGGATAAACAACAGGCGGTGGTGGTGGCACTTGATCTGGAAGAGGCTTACAACAGGATCAGGTATGATGGTTTGATATACACTCTGTTAGACCCGGGGGTCTGGCCTTGGATTGTCAAATGGATTGCGGCAGTACTTTATCAGCGTAATATTGCACATCGCATTTGTTCATGGACTTCTGACCCCTGTACTCAGGGGCATGCCGTGCTATGATGCAGATAGGCAGCGCATCAAGTGGCACCGTAAGGGGGCGGTATAAGCGGCGGGGGCGGTGTTTCGAAGACTTGCACCATACGGAGAAAATCTACCGCACTGCCCTGTCTGTACTATTACACCTGGGCTACCACATAGATCTGCCATGTCCCCAGTGTTTATTAATGTAAACATCCGCAAAGTTGCAGCAACTGAGGCACCAGAAATCATTAGAATCGTGACATTCCCAGATGATGTGCTGGTGTATAGACAGGGCAGAGACGGGGGAAGAGGAATGACTGAAGACTTGCAGTCGGCAGTAAACATGGTGGCGGAGTGGTGCATGGAGTCAGGGGCAGTAATAAATCCAGACAAGGCATTTGTTGTGTGGCACTCCCTGGATAACCGAATCGTGAAGGCAGATGTCCCATCATGTATCACATTGAATGTATGTTCTCTCAGTAGAGAGAGAGAGAGAGAGAGAGAGAGAGAGTAAATAGAAGTACAGAAGTATGTCTTTTAAGGATTATGTGGAAGCTTTGGTGGTGATGACTGGAAATGGACTTAATACATTGGTGGATAAAGTTGAAGAGAAGTCAACAGATAGCTGTAGGTTATTGTCACCCATTTCACGACGGTAAGCAGAGGATCTCTCTCTCTCTCTCTCTCTCTCTCTCTCTCTCTCTCTCTCTCTCTCTCTCTCTCTCTCTCTCTCTCTCTCTCTCTCTCTCTCTCTCTCTCTCTCTCTCTCTTCTTTTTTTTTGGTGGGGGGGGGGGGGTTAAAACAATGGCTACGGTCATTGGCCAGTATGGTCACTGCTAAGAAAGACCGCAACGGCAAACTACCTTCTTTACAGATGCCAAGAAAGCCATGTTTTGGAATCTCATAGAAAATCAGAGAAATGGCGTAAATGGGTGATTCATAAGAGCAGCCTCGCCCGGTAGGGGTAGTCATGTGCGCCAGCTTATCGACATTGAAAGTAGGAACTTTGAATGTAAGAACTATGAGTGGGGATGGAAAATTTGATAATATTAAGAAAGAAATGAGAAGACTGAATATTAACATGTTAGGTATATGTGAGACCAGATGGACAGGAATGGGCATTATAACATCTGAGGAATATAGCATAATAATTTCTGGTGCAGAGAAAGGAAAAACAGCTACGGGTAGCAATTATAATGAATATAGAGAGATCAAAATCTTTCAAATTTCTCATCAACAGAAGATTTCGAAATACCTTAAAAGTCGTAAACACTATACCAAGCGCAGACTGCTGCAGCGATCATAGATTAATCATAAGCAATATACATACAATTAAAGAAGATTAAATATACACCAAGAAACACACAATTTGATCTACAGGCACTGAAGAGTGAGGAAATAAAAGATAAATTCAACGTAGAGGTAAAGAACAGATTCGATGCATTGTCCGATATGGAAATATTATTTCAAGAAAGCAGCGACCAATAGGAAATATACAAGAAATCAGTCAACCAAGATGCAGAAACAACTATCCCATAAATGAAGATGATGGGACGTAAGACGTGGATGATGGAAGACATCTAAAAACTCAGGGCAATAAGAAGAAATAACAAAACTAACAATGAAAAATATGAAGATACTCACAGGAAGCTTAGGAAACTATGCAAAGACGACAAAGAAGCATGGGGTGAGGAAAATTGCAGGGAAATTGAAAACCAACACAACACCCGCATTTTTGTTTTCGCTCGCTCGCTTTGAACTCAAGCGTAGTGCACACACACTACTTCTAGTAGTGATGGGCTGAATTTTACGTGTAGGTTAGCTTTCCCTATCAACAGTGACCCTCGCCACCAGGCGAACCCACTCCAACTTCAGAGGTACTTATAATTAACGTCCCCAAGTCAAGGACGCAGGTCAACATTTTAGTCCAGTTGTTCGGTGTAGAGCTTGAACCGCTTACCTCGGCATCAGCACACCTGATGTTTAAAAACACGCGTTCTTATCCATTCGGCCATGCAGACTTGCTCACCCGGAATACCAAATTCTTATCCATTCGGCCATGCGGACTTGCTCACCCGGAATGCCAAATTCTTATCCATTCGGCCATGCGGACTTGCTCACCCGGAATACCAGATTCTTATCCATTCGGCCATGCAGACTTGTTCACCCGGAATGCCAAATTCTTATCCATTCGGCCATGCGGACTTGCTCACCCGGAATACCAGATTCTTATCCATTCGGCCATGCGGACTTGCTCACCCGGAATACCAGATTCTTATCCATTCGGCCATGCAGACTTGTTCACCCGGAATGCCAAATTCTTATCCATTCAGCCATGCGGACTTGCTCACCCGGAATACCAGATTCTTATCCATTCGGCCATGCGGACTTGTTCACCCGGAATACCAAATTCATGCACACAAAAATTAATTATATCACTAACACAAGACCACACACATCAACAGACTGCCTAAAAAATCAAATTTGGCAAAATCATAATAGAAAAAGATCAGAAGTTGCATACGTGGTCAGATTATGTGAAAGACCTTTATGATGATGTAAGAGAATAACAGTATGATATTCGGAATAATAATGAAGGACCATCAATTTTGTAGATGGAAGTTCAGAATGCTATTAACCATATGAAAACTGGCAAGACCCAGGGTCCGGATAACATCACAACATAAATAATCAATGCCTTAGAAGAATGTGGAATAGACCAAGTCACCAGACTGCTGAACGCAATATACGATACTGGAGATATACCTCACGAATTATGCAATTCTATGTTTAGTGCAATCTCGAATAGTCTTGGAATTTGATCTGTCACTTACTGCCAATATAGTACCTTGCGGTGTATGGCATAGGGGGAATTAAGGCCACCTGGCTAGTGCAGTCGCCGCGAACTGTACAGGTTAAGATTTTCTTTTTGCCCCCGACAGAAAAAAACCACACACCTTAGCGAGGGATCGAACCCGGGTCTCCCGAAGGAGAGTCCGGCGTTCTAGCCACTCGGTCAGCCGCTCCTCTGGAATGTGATCAACATCGAATAATTAATATAATGAGCCACATCACGAAGATTGTGCCAAGAATCATCACGCAAAGATTTAGGAAGAAAATGCAACCCGAAATAGGAGAAGAAGAATGTGGGTTCGAAGAAAGCAAGAGTACAGTAACATTAATTGAACGTTCTATAGAAGTAAACAAAGATCTACATCTTTGCTTTATTGGCTACAAAAAGGCTTTCGATAAAGTAAGACATGTCAACATGATGAAGGTGCTTTCAGATCTATAAATTGATGGGAAAGACTTTAGACTTGTAAAAAACATATATTGGAAACAACAAGTTGCCATAAAGATTGATATTGAAGTTGGTTATGAGAAGAAATACGTTGGAGAACTTGGTGACAACTGGCAAGATCGAGGGGAAGAGAACAGGGGGAGGCAGAAAAGTAAATACCTGGATGGCTTGGCCACATAGCATGGTCGAGACAAGAAGACAGA
>JACEFZ010019519.1:137500-245000 GCA_014155875.1 Cepaea nemoralis
CAACCTCTTTTGACCCATGCCCCCCTTCACCATATGTTGAGAATGCCATTCCTCCCCTTTCATATTTCCTCCCTATAAATTCCCCCCTCCCCCACCCAGCCCCTACATAGTATACGTAAAAATGGAAGCTAACTTTAACAACACATACTAGAACAAGTTTAGACGTCTACATAAAACGTGATTTGTGGGTCTACTTACGTTATAAGGCGAATATCAGAAGGGCGAGGAGTACAGAACCGTAAAGTATGGAGGGGAAAATAATATCAAGTAATCGGTTCTTGTATTAACGCGATCTTGCAATAATCTTCATTCCCCCCTGGAAACCCTAAAATTCCCCCAAGGGGGGAATTCCCCACCGGTTGAGAACCACTGATGGAGCACTCCAACACTCTTTATCTCGTTTCAATTTATATCTTTTTATTGGTCAGTATGTTTTTCATCTTGCTAAAGGCTACTTTTGCCATGGCGATTCTTGTTCTTATGTCTCGAAGGCATCTCCCATCAGATGTTATGACTGTTCCGAGATAACTGTACCGATTAACTATTTTAAGAATATGCCCATTTACTCGTATATCACGTTGTAGTATTTCCTTCTTCGGAACTGGGGGTAATCATTAACAGGGACAAACGGGATCATTCGTATTGCGGTGCATGTCATGAAAGTAGTCACTGAGGTGATAAGTGGAGAGCGATACGACTTGGAGATAGCAGCAAAAGGACAATATTACGTCATTTCTTGAACAGTTCCGAGTCATAATTTATGAACTGATAATTAATACAATGCGACAGTTGGCATCAATGGGAAACTCCGTAAATATCAATCAATCAATCAATCATGTGCCATGCCGGAAAGCGTGGGCGGTCATGACTCGCCATTTCACTCGATCACCAGTGTCGTGGATCAGCTCTTCTTGTCTCGTCCATGCCATGTGGCCAAGCCATCCAGGTATTTTCCTCTCGGTCTTCCTCTTGGTCTGTTCCCCTCGATCTTGCCAGTTGTCACTAAGTTCTCCAAACCATTTCTTCTCATAACATGTCCAAAAAATTTGGACTGTCTACGTCTAATTTCTCTAATCAGTTTACGATGTTCATTTGTCTCCTGTAGTACTTGGTCATTGGTTTTTCTGTCTGTCCATGGTATTCTTTGCATTTTCCTCAGAAACCACATTTCTGCAGCCATCAGATGCTTTTCAGCTTGACTGCTCATTGTCCAAGTTTCACATCCATACAAAAGAACAGGCTCTATATATCCCCTCAACACTCTTTTTCTCGTTTCAATTGACATCTTTTTATTGGTCAGAATGTTTTTCATCTTGCTAAAGGCTACTTTCGCCATGGCGATTCTTGTTCTAATCTCTTCAAGGCATCTCCCATCAGATGTTATAACTGTTCCAAGATAATTGTACCGATTCACTTGTTGAAGAATATTTCCATTTACTTGTATATTACATTGTGGTATTTCGTTCTTCCTAGTGACGACCATAATCTGTGTCTTTTTACAATTTAATTCTAACCCCAGTTGTTCACTGTGTACAACAACTGCATCTACTAATTGTTGCAGGTCCTGCTCATTGTCTGTGTGTGCGAGTGAATGAGTATGAGTGAATGAGTGAGAGTGAATGAGTGAGCGTGAGAGTGAATGAGTGAGCGTGAGAGTGAATGAGTGAGCGGGAGAGTGAATGAGTGAGCGGGAGAGTGAATGAGTGAGCGGAAGAGTGAATGGGTGAGCGGGAGAGTGAATTAGTGAGAGTGAATGAGTGAGCGGGAGAGTGAATGATTGAGCGGGAGAGTGAATGAGTGAGCGTGAGAGTGAATGAGTGAGCGTGAGAGTGAATGAGTGAGCGTGAGAGTGATTGAGTGAGCGTGAGAGTGAATGAGTGAGAGTGAATGAGTGAGCGTGAGAAGGAATGAGTGAGCGTGAGAGTGAATGAGTGAGCGTGAGAGTGAATCAGTGAGCGGGAGAGTGAATGATTGAGCGTGAGAGTGAATGAGTGAGCGGCAGAGTGAATGAGTGAGCGGGACAGTGAATGAGTGAGCGTGAGAGTGAATGAGTGAGAGTGAATGAGTGAGCGGGAGAGTGAATGATTGAACGGGAGAGTGAATGAGTGAGCGGGAGAGTGAATGAGTGAGCGGGAGAGTGAATGAGTGAGCGGGAGAGTGAATGAGTGAGCGGGAGAGTGAATGAGTGAGCGGGAGAGTGAATGAGTGAGCGGGAGAGTGAATGAGTGAGCGGGAGAGTGAATGAGTGAGAGTGAGTGTGTGTGAGTGAATGAGTGAGAGTGAGAGTGAATGAAAGAGAGAGAGAGAGTGTGTGTGTGTGTGTGTGTGTGTGTGTGTGTGTGTGTGTGTGTGTGTGTGTGTGTGTGTGTGGGACGCGCTGGCATCACTACTTTTACGTCACATACTTTTTATGTACACATTTTTCTCCATGTTTAGCCTTGTTTATGTTTACAACATTCATTTCACAATGTTTATTTTTCTTCCTATGTAAATGTATAATGCTCTTGATGAACGAAAGACGAGTGATTGGAAGGGCCGAATGTAAGACGGGCCTGCGCGCCCAATTTGTGACCCTAATAAAGTTGATTTGATTTGATTTTTGATTTTAAATATACAACATAACTATAACTATATAACTATAACGTGCGATGGCCAGCGTCGACATAAGAACACGAAAGATGTGACCAAGTTTACATGAAAACAAAACTGGCAGATATGTAATAATGTTTCAGAAATGTTGTCAAGCTAGGAATGCTGAACTTGTCACCCCAGATCCCGTTATTTAGAAGAGGGGTAACACTTGAACTTAATATCCTATTGAACTATGTAGGATTCCCCTGCAGACCTGCGCAGACACACTCACCGAGGAGGGATTCCCCAGCGGACATGCGCAGACACACAGGACGGTGTCGGATTCCCCAGCGGACATGCGCAGACGCAGAGAACACGTCATTGTCACAGAACGGAAACAGTAGAAGCAGACGACTTGTGTTGTGGCGGCGGCGGCGGTCTTGTGTCTGTCCGCTCATGTTTGATCTAGTCGTTAGTTCTAGGACTTGAATGGGCCAGCAATGTTCAGGATTTCTTCACTTTCACTTATTATATGCTTAATACTTTGTTCACATTGGTAAGTTACGCCGTAAAACAGCAAATATGAACTCATTTATAAAGGGTGCCATCCATCCATGACCATTCTCATCTCATCTCTTATTTCAGTCTTTCACTGACTGATAGTGAAACGAAACGGCGCCGTCGGCAAGACGACGAGACCGTAATAATAAATAATATAGTGATAGTAATAAATATTACATTATTATATTACTGATTGGAGAGCTAGTTGAGACACTAGACACCACTCACTCCTGTCACCCACTCACTAAATCTAATCCTGACCAACTAATCAATTTATAGATGGGCAGTTGATGTCTCCCTTATCCTCCGAAGTCAGAGAGTGTCTGCCTGCACGGCGAGGAACCACCAGTCTGCACACCAATAAGCCAGACATGGGACAACGGATACTCACGCAAACCTCAGGTCCTGTATGACATCACACTGATGTTGGACAACAGGATGCCTTCATCCGACATACAGGACTTCACGCTGGAGCTCAAGCCAACGAACACAAGCAAGCAAGCACGTCTCCCTTTGATGGAATACAGTGCTGTGGTTATGTACTGTGGTTCTGCCATCTGATGTTGTTCACTTACACTATATTTTAATACTGGTCTATTCTCAGCTCCACCATCATCATCATATAGTATATGATATACCAGCTGGGCAAACGGGCGCTGGCTTTCCTTTCACTGTCTTCTATGCTGCTGCAAAGTTTGGCCACTGATTGTCTTGTGCTACTGATTGTCTTGTGCTTCTGATTGTCTTGTGTGACTGATTGTCTTGTGTCACTGATTGTCTTGTGCCACTGATTGTCTTGTGCTGCTGATTGATTGTCTTGTGCTACCAATTGTCTTGTGCCACTGATTGTCTTGTGCCACTGATTGTCTTGTGCTACCAATTGTCTTGTGCCACTGATTGTCTTGTGCTACCAATTGTCTTGTGCCACTGATTGTCTTGTGCCACTGATTGATTGTCTTGTGCCACTGATTGATTGTCTTGTGCCACTGATTGTCTTGTGCCACTAATTGTCTTGTGTCACTGATTGTCTTGCACCACTGATTGATTATCTTGTGCCACTGATTAATTGTCTTGTGCCACTGATTGATTGTCTTGTGCCACTGATTGATTGTCTTGCACCACTGATTGATTGTCTTGGGCCACTGATTGATTGTCATGCACCACTGATTGATTGTCTTGCACCACTGATTGATTGTCTTGTGCCACTGATTGATTGTCTTGTGCCACTGATTGATTGTCTTGTGCCACTGTTACTGCGTTCTCCTAATATGGCAAGAAATGACAGTTGACTTATTCAAAGCTGTTCTGATGTCCATAATCAGCTGTTTGTGAATGTTCATCCTGCTATACTTGAATACTGGTCTTAATTGTCCATGGCCTCTCAGTACTCTATGACAACAGCGCACCTGTGTGGGCTACAATGTCTTGTTATTCCACATCCATGATTCTCAACCACACACACACACACCTGTGTGGGCTACAGTGTCTTGTTATTCCACATCCATGATTCTCAACCACACACACACACCTGTGTGGGCTACAATGTCTTGTTATTCCACATCCATGATTCTCAACCAAACACACCTGTGTGGGCTACAATGTCTTGTTATTCCACATCCATGATTCTCAACCACACACACACACACCTGTGTGGGCTACAGTGTCTTGTTATTCCACATCCATGATTCTCAACCACACACAGCTGTGTGGGCTACAGTGTCTTGTTATTCCACATCCATGATTCTCAACCACACACACCTGTGTGGGCTACAGTGTCTTGTTATTCCACATCCATGATTCTCAACCACACACACCTGTGTGGGCTACAATGTCTTGTTATTCCACATCCATGATTCTCAACCACACACACCTGTGTGGGCTACAGTGTCTTGTTATTCCACATCCATGATTCTCAACCACACACACCTGTGTGGGATACAATGTCTTGTTATTCCACATCCACGATTCTCAACCACACACACCTGTGTGGGCTACAATGTCTTGTTATTCCACATCCATGATTCTCAACCACACACACCTGTGTGGGCTACAATGTCTTGTTATTCCACATCCACGATTCTCAACCACACACACACACCTGTGTGGGCTACAGTGTCTTGTTATTCCACATCCATGATTCTCAACCACACACACCTGTGTGGGCTACAATGTCTTGTTATTCCACATCCACGATTCTCAACCACACACACACACCTGTGTGGGCTACAGTGTCTTGTTATTCCACATCCATGATTCTCAACCACACACACCTATGTGGGCTACAATGTCTTGTTATTCCACATCCATGATTCTCAACCACACACACCTGTGTGGGCTACAATGTCTTGTTATTCCACATCCACGATTCTCAACCACACACACACACCTGTGTGGGCTACAGTGTCTTGTTATTCCACATCCATGATTCTCAACCACACACACCTGTGTGGGCTACAATGTCTTGTTATTCCACATCCACGATTCTCAACCACACACACCTGTGTGGGCTACAGTATCTTGTTATTCCACATCCACGATTCTCAACCACACACACCTGTGTGGGCTACAATGTCTTGTTATTCCACATCCATGATTCTCAACCACACACACCTGTGTGGGCTACAGTGTCTTGTTATTCCACATCCATGATTCTCAACCACACACACCTGTGTGGGCTACAATGTCTTGTTATCCCACATCCATGATTCTCAACCACACACACCTGTGTGGGCTACAGTGTCTTGTTATTCCACATCCATGATTCTCAACCACACACACCTGTGTGGGCTACAGTATCTTGTTATTCCACATCCATGATTCTCAACCACACACACCTGTGTGGGCTACAGTGTCTTGTTATTCCACATCCACGATTCTCAACCACACACACCTGTGTGGGCTACAGTGTCTTGTTATTCCACATCCATGATTCTCAACCACACACACCTGTGTGGGCTACAGTGTCTTGTTATTCCACATCCATGATTCTCAACCACACACACCTGTGTGGGCTACAATGTCTTGTTATTCCACATCCACGATTCTCAACCACACACACCTGTGTGGGCTACAGTATCTTGTTATTCCACATCCACGATTCTCAACCACACACACCTGTGTGGGCTACAGTGTCTTGTTATTCCACATCCATGATTCTCAACCACACACACCTGTGTGGGCTACAGTGTCTTGTTATTCCACATCCATGATTCTCAACCACACACACCTGTGTGGGCTACAGTGTCTTGTTATTCCACATCCATGATTCTCAACCACACACACCTGTGTGGGCTACAATGTCTTGTTATTCCACATCCACGATTCTCAACCACACACACCTGTGTGGGCTACAGTATCTTGTTATTCCACATCCACGATTCTCAACCACACACACCTGTGTGGGCTACAATGTCTTGTTATTCCACATCCATGATTCTCAACCACACACACCTGTGTGGGCTACAATGTCTTGTTATTCCACATCCACGATTCTCAAGCATGGTTTATGTTGTATGTATTATGACAGGTAGAACAGTCTCTGGCATGTGAACAGTTTGCCAGCCCACTGTATGCTAGACACTTACAAAGCCACATATTTGCTCTCATGTTGTTTAGGGCAGCAAGTATCTCCACCGAAGAACTGCCAACGAATATTCATGGAAGGAGTACTGGCAGCCAGGAGGATGTTGCTGGCATGTCATTAAATCATGGACTGGAGAATGTTGATGCTCAATCACAGGGTGTTCACACATTGTTGCAGGTGAGATCTGTTGTTAGTTTTGTTGTCTTTATTGTAGACAGGGGCTAGTGACATGTCACACCACAAACTTTGACCTGCCATGTCACTCACACCACAAACTTTGACCTGCCATGTCACTCACACCACAAACTTTGACCTGCCATGTCACATCACAAACTTTGACCTGCCATGTCACTCACACCACAAACTTTGACCTGCCATGTCACACCACAAACTTTGACCTGCCATGTCACTCACATCACAAACTTTGACCTGCCATGTCACACCACAAACTGTGACCTGCCATGTCACTCACATCACAAACTTTGACCTGCCATGTCACACCACAAACTTTGACCTGCCATGTCACATCACAAACTTTGACCTGCCATGTCACATCACAAACTTTGACCTGCCATGTCACACCACAAACTTTGACCTGCCATGTCACATCACAAACTTTGACCTGCCATGTCACACCACAAACTTTGACCTGCCATGTCACATCACAAACTTTGACCTGCCATGTCACACCACAAACTTTGACCTGCCATGTCACATCACAAACTTTGACCTGCCATGTCACATCACAAACTTTGACCTGCCATGTCACATCACAAACTTTGACCTGCCATGTCACACCACAAATGTTGACCTGCCATGTCACATCACAAACTTTGACCTGCCATGTCACACCACAAACTTTGACCTGCCATGTCACTCACATCACAAACTTTGACCTGCCATGTCACATCACAAACTTTGACCTGCCATGTCACATCACAAACTTTGACCTGCCATGTCACACCACAAACTTTGACCTGCCATGTCACTCACACCACAAACTTTGACCTGCCATGTCACTCACATCACAAACTTTGACCTGCCATGTCACATCACAAACTTTGACCTGCCATGTCACTCACACCACAAACTTTGACCTGCCATGTCACATCACAAACTTTGACCTGCCATGTCACATCACAAACTTTGACCTGCCATGTCACACCACAAACTTTGACCTGCCATGTCACACCACAAACTTTGACCTGCCATGTCACTCACATCACAAACTTTGACCTGCCATGTCACATCACAAACTTTGACCTGCCATGTCACTCACACCACAAACTTTGACCTGCCATGTCACTCACACCACAAACTTTGACCTGCCATGTCACTCACACCTCAAACTTTGACCTGCCATGTCACTCACACCTCAAACTTTGACCTGCCATGTCACTCACACCTCAAACTTTGACCTGCCATGTCACTCACACCTCAAACTGTGACCTGCCAAGTCACTCACACCTCAAACTTTGACCTGCCATGTCACTCACACCACAAACTGTGACCTGCCATGTCACTCACACCACAAACTTTGACCTGCCATGTCACTCACACCACAAACTTTGACCTGCCATGTCACTCACATCACAAACTTTGACCTGCCATTTCACACCACAAACTTTGACCTGCCATGTCACACCACAAACTTTGACCTGCCATGTCACTCACACCACAAACTTTGACCTGCTATGTCACTCACATCACAAACTTTGACCTGCCATGTCACACCACAAACCTTGACCTGCCATGTCACACCACAAACTTTGACCTGCCATGTCACATCACAAACTTTGACCTGCCATGTCACACCACAAACTTTGACCTGCCATGTCACTCACATCACAAACTTTGACCTGCCATGTCACATCACAAACTTTGACCTGCTATGTCACTCACACCACAAACTTTGACCTGCCATGTCACTCACACCACAAACTTTGACCTGCCATGTCACTCACACCTCAAACTTTGACCTGCCATGTCACTCACACCACAAACTTTGACCTGCCATATCACTCACATCACAAACTTTGACCTGCCATGTCACACCACAAACTTTGACCTGCCATGTCACACCACAAACTTTGATCTGCCATGTCACTCACACCACAAACTTTGACCTGCCATGTCACACCACAAACTTTGACCTGCCATATCACTCACACCACAAACTTTGACCTGCCATGTCACACCACAAACTTTGACCTGCCATGTCACTCACACCACAAACTTTGACCTGCCATGTCACTCACACCACAAACTTTGACCTGCAATGTCACTCACACCACAAACTTTGACCTGCCATGTCACTCACACCACAAACTTTGACCTGCCATGTGACTCACACCACAAACTTTGACCTGCCATGTCACTCACACCACAAACTTTGACCTGCCATGTCACTCACACCACAAACTTTGACCTGCCATGTCACTCACACCACAAACTTTGACCTGCCATGTCACTCACACCACAAACTTTGACCTGCCATGTCACTCACACCACAAACTTTGACCTGCCATGTCTCTCACACCACAAACTTTGACCTGCCATGTCACTCACACCACAAACTTTGACCTGCCATGTCACTCACACCACAAACTTTGACCTGCCATGTCACTCACACCACAAACTTTGACCTGCCATGTCACTCACACCATAGAATTTGGCAGGTTTTTGACATGCTGCATCATAACTTGGGGGACATATTACACCACAGGTTGATGTAACTTGGGGGACATATTACACCACAGGTTGATGTAACTTGGAGGACATATTACACCACAGGTTGATGTAACTTGGGGGACATATTACACCACAGGTTGATGTAACTTGGGGGACATATTACACCACAGGTTGATGTAACTTGGGGGACATATTACACCACAGGTTGATGTAACTTGGGGGACATATTACACCACAGGTTGATGTAACTTGGGGGACATATTACACCACAGGATGATGTAACTTGGGGGACATATTACACCACAGGATGATGTAACTTGGGGGACATATTACACCACAGGTTGATGTAACTTGGGGGACATATTACACCACAGGTTGATGTAACTTGGGGGACATATTACACCACAGGTTGATGTAACTTGGGGGACATATTACACCACAGGTTGATGTAACTTGGGGGACATATTACACCACAGATTGATGTAACTTGGGGGACATATTACACCACAGGTTGATGTAACTTGGGGGACATATTACACCACAGGTTGATGTAACTTGGGGGACATATTACACCACAGGTTGATGTAACTTGGGGGACATATTACACCACAGGATGATGTAACTTGGGGGACATATTACACCACAGGTTGATGTAACTTGGGGGACATATTACACCACAGGTTGATGTAACTTGGAGGACATATTACACCACAGGTTGATGTAACTTGGAGGACATATTACACAATCACAATGTTACATAATGTAGAGGAACTAGGTCCGGAATGTTCTTAACCATATGAATACTGTCAAGACCCCCCCGGTTCAGACAACATCAAAACATAAATGGTTAATGCTTTAGAAGAATATGGAATAGATCCACCAGACTGTTTGAACACAATGTATGATACTGGAGATATATCACCTGAATTATGTAATTCTGTATTTATTGCAATCCCAAAGAAATCAGGAGCCTTGGAATGTGATTAACATCATACAATTAGTATAATGAATCACATCACAAAGATTTTGCTGAGAACCATCATGTAAATAGGTAAGAAGAAAATGCAACCTGAAATAAGAGAACAATGTGGGTTTGTAGAAGGAAAGAGAACAGTAAATGAACGTTCTATAGAAGGAAACAAAGATCTACATCTTTGGTTTATTGACTACACAAAGGCTTTCAATAAAGTGAGACATTTCAACATGATAGAGATGCTTGCAGATCTATAAATTGATGGGAAAGACATTAGACTGATAAAAAACATATATTGGAAACAACAATCTGCTATAAGAATTGATAATGAAGTAGGTCAATATCAGCCTATTAAGAGAGGTGTGAGAGAGGGATGTGTAATGTCTCCAGATCTTTATTCTCTGTACAGTGAACATATTTTCAGAAATGTACAAGATATGAAAGGAATCATCGTTGGAGGAATGTAGTAGATGCGGTTGTTGCACACAGTGGTCAACTAGGGTTAGAATTAAATTGTAAAAAGACACAGATTATGGTCATCACTAGGAAGAACGAAACACCACAATGTAATATCCAAGTAAAAGGGAATATTCTTAAACAAGTGAATCAGTACAATTATCCTGGAATAGTCATAACATCTGATGGGAGATTCCTTGAAGAGATTAGAAGAAGAATCGCCATGGTGAAGGTAGCCTTTTGCAGGATGTTAAACATACTGACCAATAAAAAGATGTCAATTTCTTTGAGAAAAAGAGTGTTGAGGTGCTACATAAAGCCTGTACTTTTGTATAGATGTGAAACTTGGACAATGAGCAGTTAAGCTGAAAAACCGCTGATGTCTGTGGAAATGTGGTTTCTGAAGAGAATGCAAAGAATACCACGGAAAGACAGAAAAACTAATGACCAAGTCCTACAAAAGACACATGAAAATTGTAAACTGATTAGAGAAATTAGATGTAGGCAGTCAAAATGTTTTGAGAAGAAATAAATTGGTGAACTTGGTGACAACTGGCAAGATCGAAGGGAAGAGAACAAAGGGAAAACAGAGAAGTAAATTCCTGGAAGGCTTGATCATGTGGCATAGTCGAGACAAGAACACTGAGCTGATCCACGACTCTGGTGATTGAGTGAAATGGCGAGTCATGACCGCCCACACTTATCGGCATAGTACATGATGGATGGATGGGGAGGGCCTGTTCGACCACAACAAGTTGACATAACCTGGAGAACCTATTATACCATCACAATTTTATTTTACATAATGTGCAGGAGCTATCACGTCACAACAAGGTGACTTAACATGGAGAACCTATTACACCACAGCAAGTTGACGTAACCTGGAGGATCTATTACACCACACAAAGTTGACATACTGTCAGAGTCTTGTTTTCTATTCACAGTGGCTCGTATTCACTAACAGGGAGTGAAACAATCATACATAACAAATGACTGTTCTCAAACTCATGGCTATATAACTGAAACACTTTAATCACACTCTTAAACGGCATTCACATAATGCTGCGCTCACAGTTAGCGGCAATGCCAGTTATCAATACATACATGCAATATATAAGTTCATCAATGCATGGAAACAACCACTCAGTCTCTACACAGTATCTACAAAGCATACAAGCTCGCTCACATCAAGCATCGGATAGTTCATCAATACACTCAGCACTTTCTCCCATGTCCGTCCAGTTTCGCAGTCCTAGGCAGTCTGTTCTCAACTCGATGTCTCGAGTTAGCCCTTGGCTGTTGGTCCACGTGCGCGTCGCGCGTCACGCTAGTCACTGGACCTCAACTGCGTCGTAGCTGTCAGTCGGGTTCACGTCGTGCATGTCTGTCGCCTCCAGGCAATTGCGAGGGAGATTCTGACACATACTCTGGAAAACCTATTTCACCACACAAAGTTGACATAACTTAGAGAACCTATTCCACCACAGAAAGTTGACATAACCTGGAAAACCTATTTCACCACACAAAGTTGACATAACTTAGAGAACCTATTCCACCACAGAAAGTTGACATAATTTAGAGAACCTATTCCACCACAGAAAGTTGACATATCTTAGAGAATCTATTCCACCACAGAAAGTTGACATACCCTGGAAAACCTATTTCACCACACAAAGTTGACATAACTTAGAGAACCTATTCCACCACAGAAAGTTGACATATCTTAGAGAACCTATTCCACCACAGAAAGTTGACATACCCTGGAAAACCTATTTCACCACACAAAGTTGACATATCTTAGAGAACCTATTTCACCACAGAAAGTTGACATAACCTGGAGAACCTATTTCACCACACAAAGTTGACATAACTTAGAGAACCTATTCCACCACAGAAAGTTGACATAACCTGGAAAACCTATTTCGCCACACAAAGTTGACATAACTTAGAGAATCTATTTCACCACACAAAGTAGATATACCTTATAGGATCTATTTCACCACAGAAAGTTGACATAATTTGGAGGATCTATTACACCACAGAAAGTTGACATAACTTGGAGGATTTATTACACCACAGAAAGTTGACTTAACTTGTAGAACCTATTACACCACAGAAAGTTGACTTAACTTGTAGAACCTTTTAACAACTTTTAAGCAACTTTTTTAAAAGTTGACATAACTTGGAGGATCTATTACACCACAGAAAGTTGACATTAACTTGGAGGATCTATTACACCACAGAAAGTTGACATTAACTTGGAGGATCTATTACACCACAGAAAGTTGACATAACTTGGAGGATCTATTACACCACAGAAAGTTGACTTAACTTGTAGAACCTATTACACCACAGAAAGTTGACTTAACTTGTAGAACCTTTTAAGCGACTTTTAAGCAACTTTTTTAAAAGTTGACATAACTTACTGCTGAGAGCGTAAATTGGAAAGAAAAAAAAAACATTAATGAAAGTCATAACAAAATAATAAAATACAAGATAATACAAGGGGTGTAAGTAAAGGTTGTGAAGAGGATTATCTGCTCAGTCACTGTACGATAATACAGGGGGTGATATGATGGGATATCACACACTGACCAGTCACTGTAAGATAATATAGGGGGTGATATGATGGGATATCACACACTGATCAGTCACTGTAAGATAATACAGGGGGTGATTTGATGGGATATCACACACTGATCAGTCACTGTAAGATAATACAGGGGGTGATTTGATGGGATATCACACACTGACCAGTCACTAAGATAATACAGGGGGTGATATGATGGGTTATCACACACTGACCAGTCACTGTAAGATAATACAGGGGGTGATATGATGGGTTATCACACACTGACCAGTCACTGTAAGATAATACAGGGGGTGATATGATGGGATATCACACACTGATCAGTCACTGTAAGATAATACAGGGGGTGATTTGATGGGATATCACACACTGACCAGTCACTGTAAGATAATACAGGGGGTGATTTGATGGGATATCACACACTGACCAGTCACTGTAAGATAATACAGGGGGTGATTTGATGGGTTATCACACACTGACCAGTCACTGTAAGATAATACAGGGGGTGATATGATGGGATATCACACACTGACCAGTCACTGTAAGATAATACAGGGGGTGGTATGATGGGATATCACACACTGATCAGTCACTGTAAGATAATACAGGGGGTGGTATGATGGGATATCACACACTGATCAGTCACTGTAAGATAATACAGGGGGTGGTATGATAGGATATCACACACTGATCAGTCACTGTAAGATAATACAGGGGGTGATATGATGGGATATCACACACTGATCAGTCACTGTAAGATAATACAGGGGGTGATATGATGGGATATCACACACTGATCAGTCACTGTAAGATAATACAGGGGGTGATATGATGGGATATCACACACTGATCAGTCACTGTAAGATAATACAGGGGGTGATATGATGGGATATCACACACTGATCAGTCACTGTAAGATAATACAGGGGGTGATATGATGGGATATCACACACTGATCAGTCACTGTAAGATAATATAGGGGGTGATATGATGGGTTATCACACACTGACCAGTCTGGAAGTGTTGTGTGATTTCACAGTGGATGCCGTGATTTAATAGAGATGAGTGTGCAACAAGCTACTGGATGCAAGTATAATCTAAAGTGTGAGAGACATTGTATGTGTTGTTCTGGAGCAATAGCAGACTTGGTCCACCGGATTCCTTTCTTCACTTACAGGAACAAGTAGTTGATAGTGCTGAACTGGTTCTCTCAACAACAACAAGCAATCAGCTTACTGCCACTCTGGATACAGGTGGAGCAGGTGTGCCCACGGCAACACCACCAGAAGCAGAGGATACAGATATTGTAGAGCCAACAGCACCAAGTGTAGGCTTGAGCTCACCTTCTGCACAGGTCAGCATTGCTGGTGTATTCTGTGTCAGTAGTTGCTGTACTTGTTGTCTTGCGTATAGTTCAGATGTTGATAGATTTTATATTTGATGTTATTGTGCTGTTTGTTGTGTTCAGTAGATTGATTGTTGAAGCTGATGTCATTGTGATTGTAGGATGATTGATTAATTGATTATTAATACTCACATAATTTTATTGAGTTTTGGTGTGGTTGAGTAGCTTAATTCCTCCAGAATTGTAGTTATCAATTAATGAATCATGTGCTATTTGCATCCTGTCTCTCCCCTTGCCTTTATGCAAGGACATTATCTGAAATGTCAGTATCTTTCCAATCCCCGGTGCTCTAGTGCTCACAATCTTGCTTGTGTACACATTGAATAGCACAGGCGATATTGCAGTAATCCTGGGGAAATAATGCATGCCTCCTAGATCCATGAACCTAGGTGGAGAGCAACCCTATGAGAGTGCAGGGTAGCTGCTATCCAGTTGACCACCCAGGCACTAACACCCCATCTCCTAGATCCATGAATCTAGGTGGAGAGCAACCCTATGAGAGTACAGGGTAGCTGCTATCCAGTTGACCACCCAGGCACTAACACCCCATCTCCTAGATCCATGAATCTAGGTGGAGAGCAACCCTATGAGAGTACAGGGTAGCTGCTATCCAGTTGACCACCCAGGCACTAACACCCCATCTCCTAGATCCATGAACCTAGGTGGAGAGCAACCCTATGAGAGTGCAGGGTAGCTGCTATCCAGTTGACCACCCAGGCACTAACACCCCATCTCCTAGATCCATGAATCTAGGTGGAGAGCAACCCATATGAGAGTACAGGGTAGCTGCTATCCAGTTGACCACCCAGGCAGAGCAACCCTATGAGAGTACAGGGTAGCTGCTATCCAGTTGACCACCCAGGCACTAACACCCCATCTCCTAGATCCATGAATCTAGGTGGAGAGCAACCCATATGAGAGTACAGGGTAGCTGCTATCCAGTTGACCACCCAGGCAGAGCAACCCTATGAGAGTACAGGGTAGCTGCTATCCAGTTGACCACCCAGGCACCAACACCCCATCCCCATATGAGAGTACAGGGTAGCTGCTATCCAGTTGACCACCCAGGCACCAACACCCCATCTCCATAAGAGTGTGCAGGAAGAGCTCATACCTGACTCTGTTATATGCATCCCCAAGATCCACAGCTGCTGCCATTCTTTTCTGTCAATTCTGGAACCCCTCATAAACATCAAACACAAATGTTGCACGTTTGACCATGTTTCTTCCCTCAGCAGTAACTACCCAGCCCTCTTGGGAGTAGCTTTTCCCTGTCCAAGAATGTCTGCAGCTGAACAGCAACAATCTCTTCCAATACCTAGCCAAATGTGTTCTGCCAGGAGTTAACCCTACAGCCTTTAAGTCTTGAAAGGTCCTTACTTGGCTTGGGTAGTGGCATTAAATAGCTATGCACCCACTCCTGGGGCACTGATGCTGTGCTAATGCTTAGACATCTTTCATATGGGGGTAGCTGGATCTGCCAGGTCCTGACGCAGTATCCTTAGTTGTTTTCAATTCATACTTTATTCCCTCCACTGGTATGACATCCTCATAGTCATCATCCACATGTCAGAGAGAGAGAGAGAGAGAGAGAGAGAGAGAGAGAGAGAGAGAGAGAGAGAGCGAGAGCGAGAGAGAGAGAGAGAGAGAGAGAGAGAGAGAGAGAGAGAGAGAAGGGTTGACCATAGGTCTTTACCCAGCTGTAATGCACAAACGAAGATGGGTAGTACCTGTCTGTCTACACATCTCCTAACATACATATGTGCACGCACATGCACATCTCCTAACATACATACGCACACCCATGCATGCATGCACATGCGTGCACGCGCACACACACACACACACCTACCCACCCACAATATTCAGAGCATATATAATCACATAAATATATAATTCCAAAAAAAATATGTATTCACATAAACATATAATTCAGAAAAAAAATATGTATTCACGTAACCCTATATAGATGAGTGTTTCCCATGTAAGTTAATCTCATTTACTCTTTCCCCCTGTCTCTCACACTGTCTGTCTGAAGGGTTTAGTCTCACATTCCTGTTGAACATCAAAGGCCTTCCCTGCACCTGCCTTGATGAATGCGTCCTAAGTCCTCTGTCTATCCTCATGCAGACATCATCATGCAGACATCCTCATGCAGACATCATCATGGAGACATCATCATGCAGACATCCTCATGCAGACATCCTCATGCAGACATCCTCATGCAGACATCCTCATGCAGACATCATCATGCAGACATCATCATGCAGACATCATCATGCAGACATCATCATGCAGACATCCTCATGCAGACATCCTCATGCAGACATCATCATGCAGACATCCTCATGCAGACATCCTCATGCAGACATCATCATGCAGACATCATCATGCAGACATCCTCATGCAGACATCCTCATGCAGACATCCTCATGCAGACATCATCATGCAGACATCATCATGCAGACATCCTCATGCAGACATCCTCACGCAGACATCCTCACGCAGACATCATCATGCAGACATCCTCATGCAGACATCCTCATGCAGACATCCTCATGCAGACATCATCATGCAGACATCATCATGCAGACATCCTCATGCAGACATCATCATGCAGACATCATCATGCAGACATCCTCATGCAGACATCATCATGCAGACATCATCATGCAGACATCATCATGCAGACATCATCATGCAGACATCATCATGCAGACATCATCATGCAGACATCCTCATGCAGACATCCTCATGCAGACATCCTCATGCAGACATCCTCATGCAGACATCCTCATGCAGACATCCTCATGCAGACATCCTCATGCAGACATCCTCATGCAGACATCCTCATGCAGACATCCTCATGCAGACATCCTCATGCAGACATCATCATGCAGACATCATCATGCAGACATCATCATGCAGACATCCTCATGCAGACATCCTCATGCAGACATCCTCATGCAGACATCATCATGCAGACATCCTCATGCAGACATCCTCATGCAGACATCATCATGCAGACATCATCATGCAGACATCCTCATGCAGACATCCTCATGCAGACATCCTCATGCAGACATCCTCATGCAGACATCCTCATGCAGACATCCTCATGCAGACATCATCATGCAGACATCATCATGCAGACATCCTCATGCAGACATCCTCATGCAGACATCATCATGCAGACATCATCATGCAGACATCCTCATGCAGACATCCTCATGCAGACATCATCATGCAGACATCATCATGCAGACATCATCATGCAGACATCATCATGCAGACATCCTCATGCAGACATCCTCATGCAGACATCATCATGCAGACATCATCATGCAGACATCATCATGCAGACATCCTCATGCAGACATCATCATGCAGACATCCTCATGCAGACATCCTCATGCAGACATCATCATGCAGACATCCTCATGCAGACATCATCATGCAGACATCATCATGCAATCATCATCATGCAGACATCATCATGCAGACATCATCATGCAGACATCCTCATGCAGACATCCTCATGCAGACATCCTCATGCAGACATCATCATGCAGACATCATCATGCAGACAAGGTAAACTGGTGACATTTCTCACTGCAAGTAGTTTCACACTAATCTTGGTAGGCATTACAAGTGTTGTCAAAATAATCAACATTATTTTGGATGTTATCAATAGACTGCTTGCCCTCGGGAATTTTTCCTGAGTAGTCAGTCTCCAATGTGCATCGACCACATGCAGGATGAATCTCAATGTCTCTCCTGCACCTGAATAGGCCAAGCACTCGCATGGCTTGGATAATGTTGGATTTTTCCAAATTATCACATACAACAACGAGAAAACAGTTTTCACAGTGACACCATAAAGGCTAGAGCTGGAACAATAAATAACAAAGAAAATCCACAAGCTTGAAGTTTGGAAGAGTACACAGAAACAGAAAACTATAGCAAGCCCTAGAACAGAAGACAAATGATCAAACATATGTTGGTATTACCTGAGTTTATAGCTACAAAATTCTGCCACAAAACATTTTACTGAAGTCATAATAAATGAGAGGGTAATCTCTGACAAGTCATCCCTGGTATGCTATCCGTGCTTGCGTCTGAGTTAGGTCTGCTTTGCCCATAAGTTTAATACTGCTTTTGTCCTGGACGTAATTTTCGTCTTTTCTCATCTCCTTTTCACTTTGAATGTTTACTTGGGTGCCTTATGTCCAACATTCTTTATCTCCTCCCCTACTTTCACCATGCAAATAGGTGTCAGGCCTCCTACCGCCATTGTTAAGTTCACACATATGTCCACTGAAAGTCTTTATCTCAGTCGTGGATTCCGCAACAAGGTGTTAACATGTGAATTTGGCCTTTTAAATAGCAAGAATGTGACACCCCTACTGTTCCCTTTTCTCTGCTGTAGAATGAGATTTTCCAACCTTTGATAGAAAAGCAGACTGACTTCCTGCGTTGATGCCCAGTTTTGCGTCATAAAATTGTAAACCACAGCAGCATGGTGAAGTATTTATTTATCTATCTTTTCATTCCTTATGGGTGTTTTATTATTTTGTTGTGGAATGAGACATGCATTCTGATGTTTCTGAGGCATTTCACCACTGATACCTGTTTGTGTGGTCCCAGGCTGGTAATGTGTGACACAACACTAGACACAGAGACATGTTTGTGGGGTCCCTGGCTGGAGATGTGTGACACAGAACTAGACACACACACAGACATGTTTGTTGGGTCCCTGGTTGGAGATGTGTGACACAACACTAGACACAGAGACATGTTTGTGGGGTCTCTGTCTGGAGATGTGTGACACAACAATAGACACAGACACATGTTTGTTGGGTCCCAGGTTGGAGATGTGTGACACAACACTAGACACAGAGACATGTTTGTGGGGTCCCTGGCTGGAGGTGTGTGACACAACACTAGACACAGAGACATGTTTGTGGGGTCCCTGGCTGGAGATGTGTGATACAACACCAGACACAGACACATGTTTGTGGGGTTCCTGGCTGGAGATGTGTGACACAACACTAGACACAGACACATGTTTGTGGGGTCCCTGGCTGGAGGTGTGTGACACAACACTAGACACAGAGACATGTTTGTGGGGTCCCTGGCTGGAGATGTGTGACACAACACTAGACACAGACACATGTTTGTGGGGTCCCTGGCTGGAGATGTGTGACACAACACTAGACACAGACACATGTTTGTGGGGTCCCTGGCTGGAGATGTGTGACACAACACCAGACACAGAGACATGTTTGTGGGGGTCCCAGGTTGGAGATGTGTGACATAACACTAGACACAGAGACATCTTTGTGGGGTCTCTGGCTGGAGATATGTGACACAACACTAGACACAGAGACATGTTTGTGGGGTCTCTGGCTGGAGATGTGTGACTCAACACTAGACACAGACACATGTTTGTGGGGTCCCTGGTTGGTAATGTGTGACAAACACTAGACACAGAGACATGTTTGTGGGGTCCCTGGCTGGAGATGTGTGACACAACACTAGACACAGAGACATGTTTGTGGGGTCTCTGGCTGGAGATGTGTGACTCAACACTAGACACAGAGACATGTTTGTGGGGTCCCTGGTTGGTAGTGTGTGACAAACACTAGACACAGAGACATGTTTGTGGGGTCCCTGGCTGGAGATGTGTGATACAACACTAGACACAGACACATGTTTGTGGGGTCCCTGGCTGGAGATGTGTGATACAACACTAGACACAGAGACATGTTTGTGGGGTCCCTGGCTGGAGATGTGTGACACAACACTAGACACAGAGACATGTTTGTGGGGTCTCTGTCTGGAGATGTGTGATACAACACTAGACACACACAGAGACATGTTTGTGGGGTCCCTGGCTGGAGATGTGTGACACAACACTAGACACAGAGACATGTTTGTGGGGTCTCAGGCTGGAGATGTGTGATACAACACTAGACATAGAGACATGTTTGTGGGGTCTCTGGCTGGAGATGTGTGACACAACACTAGACACAGAGACATGTTTGTGGGGTCTCTGGCTGGAGATGTGTGATACAACACTAGACACACACAGAGACATGTTTGTGGGGTCCCTGGTTGGTAATGTGTGACACAACAGTAGACACAGAGACTTGTTTGTGGGGTCCCTGGCTGGAGATGTGTGACACAACACTAGACACAGACACATGTTTGTGGGGTCCCTGGCTGGAGATGTGTGATACAACACCAGACACAGACATATGTTTGTGGGGTCTCAGGCTGGAGATGTGTGACACAACACTAGACACAGAGACATGTTTGTTGGGTCTCTGGCTGGAGATGTGTGACACAACACTAGACACAGAGACATGTTTGTGGGGTCTCTGTCTGGAGATGTGTGATACAACACTAGACACACACAGAGACATGTTTGTGGGGTCCCTGGCTGGAGATGTGTGACACAACACTAGACACAGAGACATGTTTGTGGGGTCTCAGGCTGGAGATGTGTGATACAACACTAGACACAGAGACATGTTTGTGGGGTCTCTGGCTGGAGATGTGTGACACAACACTAGACACAGAGACATGTTTGTGGGGTCTCTGGCTGGAGATGTGTGATCCAACACTAGACACACACAGAGACATGTTTGTGGGGTCTCTGGCTGGAGATGTGTGACACAACACTAGACACAGAGACTTGTTTGTGGGGTCTCTGTCTGGATATGTGTGATACAACACTAGACACACAAAGAGACATGTTTGTGGGGTCTCTGGCTGGAGATGTGTGACACAACACTAGACACAGAGACATGTTTGTGGGGTCTCAGGCTGGAGATGTGTGACACAACACTAGACACACACAGAGACATGTTTGTGGGGTCCCAGGCTGGAGATGTGTGAACAAACGAATGGACGAACGAACGAAAGTCTTTATTTTCAAAGGGTTAAGAATTGGGCATGCAGACCCATCTGACATTCTGCCCTTCTTCTCTATTTCCTCTCATACATTCTTTCATTCAACATCACTTATGAAGCAAATTTTGACAATAAAAGAACAATAGCATTAAAACGCATGAAAAATAATCAATAACAAATGACTCACTGAGGCAATGTTTAACATGGGCATGATAAATACCTAAGGAGGGTTGTCAGGATCTTCTATTAGGCTCGTTGGCTAACACATGTGAGACAGTACAAGTACAACGTAATTCGACGTAAGACATAGCAACACAAGTTCAATGGATTTATTACCACATTAAATACATAACAATAGTTACAGCAATGTACAACATATAACTCACAACCACAATACAGCTCATAGGTCTGACGCTCACGATATCAGTCGTTCAGCTCACAACCACGGAGATTCACACAAACGCCTTGCTCTCGACACACACGTCCGTTCAGATGTCCAGTCCCAGCTTGGTCTGAGATTAACACACACACTGTCCACTGCCTCTCGTGGGGTCACGTGGCTTTGCGTGCGTCTGTCGTCAGCGCTGGTCGCGTGTCAGGTAAGAATCTCGCCAGCCGACAACTCTTGTCCGCCGGGTGCCGTAACGATGTTGCTGCACACTTAGGCTCTGACATTCTCCCCGGGTACTTCAATGAAAGATGCCATCTTTCATTCATGATGTATGTATATACTGGGGTAGTGTTAATTTCATGTCAGAGACTACTCTTTCCCAGTGTTATGCATGAAAATACATATAAGGCATAGAAATATATACACAAAAAATGTAAGTTGTATTGACATGACAAATGAAGTACAATTTTTAACACAATTTAGGTTTCATCCCCCTGATGCCTGTTTACCTTCATTGCAATAATACCCAGTCAGATCAGTAGCACCAGCTTCACGCATCTACCTCCCAGCTATTTGAAAAAAAAGTAATAATATGATTGTTTTGCAACAACCATCTAGCCAGACTGAAATACGGCTTTGTATTAGTCGTATTAAACACTTAAACTCTGCCCTCATTTGGTCAGGAGCTCTTATGTTGGTTTGCAATGTTGGCAGCTCTATGACATGCTTGGTGGACGCCTACCTGCTGTGCCAAACATTTGAGCAACAAAATGTCTATCTATACAATATACATTAATGAATATGTTTCAAATTATGGCCCTTGATGTAATTCACAAATGCAAGGGAAGTAATTTTGACATTTAAGAAATTCCATACATTACAATAATTATTTAATTTCTTAGCGTCATTGCTTGACGTTTCTTCATATTAACGAGAAAAAGTTGGTAATATGAATACATTAATCAAGATATAATTCTAAGATTACACTAATCAAAATAAATAAGTACCCAATTGGTATATTATATTTTATAGATTCGAAAGGATTTTACAAGTGTCATAAATTTTTGGAAATTTGTACATAGTCTGCTAATTATGTTATACTTTTTAAATTATACCGGAAATGCACACGAAACGAAAAATTTGGTTGATGTTACATTTTCTGAACACAAATGATCCGGTTTTATTTCGGAACGGATAGTAGAATGTTCTCACAGTTCGTGTCTGATGTTATAGTATGACAACGGATTATGATGGAATGTTCTTATTTCCGATGTGTTCACACGTCGAACGATTTGGATCACATTCGCTGTAGAGGTGATGTAGGAGTCAATGTTCGGTCCACATTTGCACATGTTAAAATATCACGGTGAAAAAAAATCACCCACAAATGTCACAATGGTAAAGTTCGCTTTTGATAATTGGTTAAGCGTTTGTGACACTGTTGTTGGTGTCTATATACAATTAATATCGTTCTCATTCTAACACACACTACACAATTATACTACACTCATTACATGACTTGATTAAAATAAGTATATTATACATGTCGGTCTCCAAACCGTATCACAATTTTGATTATTGACCTTACACAGTAGGTGAATGGAAAAAAAATTCACTCATTGGTGGCTGTGTTGGGCTGAGTGTAATATTACACAGTGCACTCAGACATTGCTTACTGGGTCTGTCGGACAACGGGACAAAAGGTCGGCGATTGTATTCATTCTGCCGGGAATATGGCGAACTTCAAAACTGAAATTCTGAAGCTTCAAGGACCAGCGAGCAATCATGTTATTTGATGGTACTGTGGAATTGATATACCTTAATGGACTGTTGTCAGTTTCGATGATAAAGTGACGTCCTAGAAGATATCTGGACAGCTTTGTTACACTTTCTACTAAGGCCAATGCCTCTAACTGCGGAATGGACCAGGCCCGCTCTCGGGGTCTTAGTTTTCTTGATAGAAAACAAACGGGATGCAGGATATCGTTGTATTCCTGCAAATAGGACTGCACCGATCGCAATGGAGCTAGCATCTGTTCTCAATCTGAAAGGTAAACGAATGTTGGGCAATTTAAGGATGAGATTAGGTGTATTCTTATCAGAAAAGTGTGCCAAAACTTTATCAAATGCATTTCGTAGGCATTCATCGTTTACAACTTTTTCGGGTTTATTCTTGGTTAGTAAGTTAGAAAAAAACCTCAGTCAGTTCTGAAAAATCAGGAATAAAGTTTCTGTAATAATTAATAAGTCCCAACAAACTGCGGACTTGTTTCTTATTTGTTGGAAGTGACAGTTTTAGAATTTTGGAGACAATTTTGTTGTCTGTCATGACAAAGCCATTGGATATTCTGTACCCCAAAAATGATATCTCTTGGTAAGCCATGCTCACCTTTGAAGGCTTCACTGTTAGTCAGTGCTGTCTGATACTAGGTAGTAGTAGTAGAACGTCCTGTCCAGGTGTCAATGTTATAGTTTCGTCGTTGTCTCTGTATGGACACAGATGTCGTCAGCATAGTGAATGATATTAGGAATGTCAGATAGGAGGAGTCGTATGGCAGACAAGGCCAGTCTGGAGTTAATGGATCTAAAGATATAGAGTGGGTTACGGTTAAAATCTTCCAAAAGGATTTTTAAATTTCATGTTGATATCATTTTGAGTGCTATCTCCAAACCTGCACTCGTACATGTGTGTATACATTCAATAGTTCAAACAATAATAATACACCATGTATAGTTGTGAAATGTAATCGTGCATGTTTATATGATCTTTTGCAATTTGTGTATATTTTCCAAAATATGTAGGGTAATTTGTTGCTGATTTTTGTCAGTAATTCCACCGACTGATGTTTTACATTGTTCAGCATAGGTATTCGTATGCGTTGATTTAACATAGAGCTTATGAGTGGCAGTAACAAAATTTGGTTCAACAGTAATGACATAAGTAACAAAGTCTGCTGGTTTGTCATGAGTAATATCATCTGTGTTGTGTCATGATGATGTGGAAATATAACTGTTTGTGAAGACATTTGTTTTGTATTTACAATCAGTAGTGCAAGTATAACTATCCACTGTGTGCACTTGGTTATGTCTGTAGTTAACAGAGAGTATAGGAGGTATAGTATATACCATGATGATTTGTGATCTTTCCACGCTGTTGTGAACTGTTTGTTTTCTGCACCTTTTTCTTTGTGCTGATACACACCAGTTTCTGTTTCTTCTTGTTCTGAGATGGTAATCACGTTGGTATGGTGTGGTATCTTGGTCTGTTCATCATGTTGTTGTATGATGAGTGGGGTAGTTAAGGTAGTATTTGTTGTGGTGTTAACTTTTTGCCTTGTGTGAGGTTTGGACTCTGTGTAATCTGTCACATTTGATACATTTCCAATTAATAAATCACAACATGGATTGTCTAACAAAGCACAAGTTACTCTGCCTGATAGGAAAGGTGATTTTATATTGGCCCATGCCATGGGATATTTCTCTACTGTCCCTGAAACAGTTTTGCAATAGATGTACTCATCTAGGTAGTCTTTAGGATCAGCTAAGGTCTTTCGAAGACCGATAAGACAGGACCCTGTGTCGCGTACACATGTGCATACTGTGTCATTGATGTAACCTTTATGGAATGTTAATTTTCCTAACGACAGTTTTGAGGTTTTGTTCAATTCCTCACTTTCTTGTTGAGCATTGACCTCTTTATATAAAGAATGAGGTTGAGTGATGTTAACAACATTATTACAATATGGTACAAAGTCTGGTGTTGTCTTCATGTCTGTGATGTTCACTTTTCTTACGTTCTTTGCTGAACTGCATTTTGAGTCTATTGCCAAGTTAGCTTCCTCATTGGCAATAGGGACGGCGTGCCCGCATGTTAAGGTACCATTTTCATTGAAGGTATTACAGACAGTGCATTTGTTGGCACTAAATACATCACAAGCCTGTGCTGCATGTACAGGATGTTTTTCTGGATTTTCGTCTTCTGACGCTGAGCTATCGAACAAGGCGGCATTGGCTTTGTTGGTCATATGCCTGCCTCTACAATCCATACGATAGTGACCGTAAGCCTTGCAGAGAAAACATTTACGTGCACTTTTGAACGATCTACGTTCTACGTCTTGTCTGTTTACCATATTTTGCAAGTATGTTAGGTACCCTGGGTTTTTATCGCACATCTCGTTCAAATGGTGAGACAATTTACAGTGAGTGCATTGTCTAACTCTATCAGAGGTAGGCCTGTGTGGTTTTTGCCTACTATAGTTGTTCTCATAGTTGGCTGCTGCTACCCAGTTACTGTCAGTAGCTTCAGTGGCAAAACACTGTTTATTTGCCGTATAATAGGCCGACCCACGTCTTTCCATTTCTTCCACACTTGTGCATTCATTCTCCTGCAAGAACTTAGAAAAAGATGGTGGGATAGAAGAAATAACTTTATCTCGAATAATGAGATCTTCTAATTTATCATAATTTTTGTTAATTTTGGCTGATGAAGTCCATTTGCTGAAAATGTCTCGGACTAAACAGAGGTAGTCAGAGAACGTTTGAGTTGATTTTGGACTCAGTTTACTGAATTGTTCTCTGTACCCTGCTTCATCTAACATGAAATGTGCCATTATTTTAGATTTAATGTAATGGTACTCTTTTCTGAGGTCTTTGGGGATGGTTTCAATGACTTTCAGAGGTTCCCCAGATAGACTCCTCATATATAAAATATTCCATTCCGAAAGTGGAACTTGGTAATGTTCCATTAAAGTCTCAAAATTTTGGGTAAAGGCTGCTATGCAGTCACCCGAGGTATAGTTACGAACGATACCTTGGTACTTCTTATACTGGTTTTCTTTTTCCAGTCTTTCAGATTTCTTTGACTCTTTATTCATTGCAGTCTCGGTGTCCAGTTGTTTCATTTTCAACTGTAATTCTAGTTCTTCCCTCTTACTCTGCGCTGCTATTTCTGCTTTCTTAAGTTCACTGTCTATCTCAGCTTGCTTTAATGCTGTTTCTGCCTCTACTTGTTTGGCAGCTTTTCAATCTCTGCCTGTTTCAAGGCTGTTTCTGCTTGTTTTAGAGCTCTTTCTGCTGCTCTATCTTCGCGTTCACAGTATTCAGCGTATTTCTTCTCACTCCATTTTGTTAATTCATCACCTTCTAACTTTAATTTTAAACCCATATCGATGAAATCAAATAATGACGACATGATGGAGAGAATACGTCAATGACAATCAACCACACAAAATATATTATAAATGGTTAGTAGAAAAACAACTTACAATTGATTTGACTATACGATGCGTGCCCACTAATGCATACGTAAAGTTAAAGTGAAGAAAAATATACTCAAGTGCCCTTGGATATGGTGACGAATGGTTGGGCAATCGGGCTAGAAAACTGTAGGGTCGTACTTCAGAACCACGAATGACCTCTACGGCAGGGTTATGGATGGTACGCAAAAACCTGCTTTGTTTTTGGAGAGAAATAAGTTAGCGTGTGTTTGTTGGTGTGTGCCTGTAAGTCACTAAGTGTTGATTTGGTTTGGATGGCGTTGAGTATAATTGTATGTCGTAAATTTGTCGTCAACAGTGTTTCTTTCAACAGAAGTTACACTCTTTCCAAAACTCTTTGCGTTCCACAAACTCAATACACAAAAACAATCTATCTGTATTTGAACACTCAATAACATTGATGACACATCACTTACATCAAGATGACATTCAGTAAGGACAAAGACATCAAGTTTACAAGATGGCGACAAGGTCAAAATGGTGGCAAAATCACAATGTTGACAAGGTCAAACGATGACAATTTTCACAGATCACAAATGTTTAACACGTTTACAGGATCAAACAATATGTACTGTACATTTACTAATGATCTTAAACATATTTAGACAATGTAGTAATGGATCACACTGAGACTTTTCCGATCACATGTACATCACTATAACCTTGACAAATTTTACAAGTACAAGAATTATAGTTTTAAATCCCAAAGATGAACAACACACGTCTAAATATATTAGGTTCTTAAATAAAGACGAGCCCCCACGTCCACACATGTCAGGATCTTCTATTAGGCTCGTTGGCTAACACATGTGAGACAGTACAAGTACAACGTAATTCGACGTAAGACATAGCAACACAAGTTCAATGGATTTATTACCACATTAAATACATAACAATAGTTACAGCAATGTACAACATATAACTCACAACCACAATACAGCTCATAGGTCTGACGCTCACGATATCAGTCGTTCAGCTCACAACCACGGAGATTCACACAAACGCCTTGCTCTCGACACACACGTCCGTTCAGATGTCCAGTCCCAGCTTGGTCTGAGATTAACACACACACTGTCCACTGCCTCTCGTGGGGTCACGTGGCTTTGCGTGCGTCTGTCGTCAGCGCTGGTCGCGTGTCAGGTAAGAATCTCGCCAGCCGACAACTCTTGTCCGCCGGGTGCCGTAACGATGTTGCTGCACACTTAGGCTCTGACAAGGGTGTAATGTGCCACACTTATGGGAATGTTTTTTGGCTAGTTGTAGTTTGAGATAAGTTACCATTATTATTGTCTTTTTGTGTTTTTGTTTATGGGGGAAAGTAGTCTGTACTGCGGTAGTGTTCAAACAGGTTGCAAATGTATGTATAATGATTGGTGGTGTCTTTGATTTCTTGTGGAAGATTGTTCCACACTGAGTGGCAGAGTATGCTAAGCTATTTTTATATAAGTCTTTCCTAGGTTTAGGGACATGAAGTATATTTAATCGTTCACTATGTCTTGCGTTATATTTAAACAATGGCCAAAGGTAGCTTGGAGCATTTTGAAATACGATTTTGTGAATTAGTTTAGCCTTATTAAAAAGTAGGTGTTTGGGGAGTGGCAGTAACCGAAGACGTTTATGTAGGTTAGAATTGTGAGTAAGCTTTTCACCATTAATTAGATGCACTGCCCTTTTCTGGAGTGAATATAGGCGTTTTGTTATTGATTTGGAGCATCCATCCTAGATTGTGGAGCAATAATCAATGTGTGTTTGTATATGGGAAGTATAGAATATCTTTCTTGTGTTTTCGTCAAGGAAATTTTTAGTTTTGGCAAGTTGGTATACTTTTTTGGCTATTTGTTTAACGAGAGCATGAACATGGGAGTTAAAGGTTAGATTTTGATCTATGATAAGACCCAATGCCCTGTGCTCGGTTACACTTTCTATAGACTTTCTATATTAGACTTTCTATAGGCTATGTGATACAACACTAGACACACACAGAGACCTGTTTGTTGGGTCCCTGGCTGGAGATGTGTGACACAACACTAGACACACTTAATTATTGACCTGTGTCATTGCTACATGAAACAGTAGACGGTAATGTGTCCCATCCGGTTGTTACTGTGTGATTGCACCAGGCAGTGTCTACCTGCTCTCATGTCATGATCTGGCTTCAGCAGCAGAACCAGCTGCTACATGGGACATGTTTCATCCAGTGACACAGCTCATTTAATGACATGCTAGCATGATGAAATCTCTCCTGCCCACATTCCAGCCAGGTGTGACAGGTGGTGCAATCAGCCCCAGGCACGTCACTTCATGACTTCTGCTTGTGGAGCACCTGCTTGTTGAGCTTGTTTATTGTGTGAGCAGTTCATTATAGTTGAGCTTGTTTATTGTGTGAGCAGTTCATTATAGTTGAGCTTGTTTATTGTGTGAGCAGTTCATTATAGTTGAGCTTGTTTATTGTGTGAGCAGTTCATTATAGTTGAGCTTGTTTATTGTGTGAGCAGTTCATTATAGTTGAGCTTGTTTATTGTGTGAGCAGTTCATTATAGTTGAGCTTGTTTATTGTGTGAGCAGTTCATTATAGTTGAGCTTGTTTATTGTGTGAGCAGTTCATTATAGTTGAGCTTGTTTATTGTGTGAGCAGTTCATTATAGTTGAGCTTGTTTATTGTGTGAGCAGTTCATTATAGTTGAGCTTTGTGTGAGCGTGCATCTTTGTGTGTGTGTGTGTGTGTGTGAGAGAGAGAGAGAGAGAGAGAGAGAGTGAACAAATGAACAAACAGACTTTATTTTCAAAGGGTAACAAATTGGGTACGCAGGCCCGTCTTACATTTGGCCCTTCCAATCACTCATCTTTCGTTCATCAATAGTGCATAATACATTCACATAGGAAAAAAACATTGTCAAAAGAATGTTGTAAACATAAACAATGCATATTACCATTTTATGAGACACAACTCCCACCTATCCACCCATTCCACCATCCACCCACACCTCCCCCACTCAATCAAAAACATATCAAGAAAAGGAAAAAACAGAATGCTGAGCACATCCAACTTGATGTCCTCTGTTCACTGAGACTACAAGTACACTCTTACAGCCAGCCACACACAATCCCCCACGTACATGGCCAGCCACACTGGATGCAGGGGGTGGCATGGGCTGGGGGAGTGAATAGACAGCAAGTACACTCTTACAGCCAGCCACACACAAGCCCACAACTACACTCTTACAACCAGCCACATACAAGCCCACAACTACACTCTTACAACCAGCCACACACAAGCCCACAACTACACTCTTACAACCAGCCACACACAAGCCCACAACTACACTCTTACAGCCAGCCACACACAAGCCCACAACTACACTCTTACAGCCAGCCACACACACAAGTCTACAACTATACTCTTACAGCCAGCCACATACAAGCCCACAACTACACTCTTACAACCAGCCACACACAAGCCTATAACTATACTCTTACAGCCAGCCACATACAAGCCCACAACTACTCTTACAGCCAGCCACATACAAGCCCACTACACTCTTACAGCCAGCCACATACAAGCCTACAACTACACTCTTACAGCCAGCCACATACAAGCCTACAACTATACTCTTACAGCCAGCCACATACAAGCCTACAACTACACTCTTACAGCCAGCCACATCCAAGCCCACAACTATACTCTTACAGCCCACCACATACAAGCCTACAACTACACTCTTACAGCCAGCCACATACAAGCCCACAACTACACTCTTACAGCCAGCCACATACAAGCCCACAACTATACTCTTACAGCCAGCCACATACAAGCCCACAACTACACTCTTACAGCCAGCCACATACAAGCCCACAACTATACTCTTACAGCCCACCACATACAAGCCCACAACTACACTCTTACAGCCAGCCACATACAAGCACACAACTACACTCTTACAGCCAGCCACATACAAGCACACAACTACACTCTTACAGCCCACCACATACAAGCACACAACTACACTCTTACAGCCAGCCACATACAAGCCTACAACTACACTCTTACAGCCAGCCACACACAAGCCTACAACTACACTCTTACAGCCAGCCACACACAAGCCCACATCTATACTCTTACAGCCAGCCACATACAAGCCCACAACTATACTCTTACAGCCAGCCACACACAAGCCTACAACTATACTCTTACAGCCAGCCACACACAAGCCCACAACTATACTCTTACAGCCAGCCACACACAAGCCCACAACTACACTCTTACAGCCAGCCACATACAAGGCCACAACTATACTCTTACAGCCAGCCACACACAAGCCCACACATACACTCTTACAGCCAGCCACACACAAGTCCACACATATACTCTCTCAGCCATCCACACACAAGCCCACACATACATGGCCACACTGGGTGCAGGGGGTGGTGTGATCTGGGGGAATGAATAAACAGCAAGTACACTAGTTAAGCTTCTTATATTTCCTGCAGGGGATGGAATGTTAATCACTGGTCTGTGGTAGAATGTCAAGTGAGGAGGCCAGCTGGGTGTTGTGTTTGAGCCTCTGCCTTTGTAAACATGCACACAACAACACCCTTAGAGATGCCACTTGACTACACAGAACAGTTAAACTGCTTACATATGACTTGACTACACAGAACAGCCAAACTGCTTACATATGACTTGACTACACAGTACAGTTAAACTGCTTACATATGACTTGACTACACAGAACAGCCACATTGCTTACATATGACTTGACTACACAGAACAGCCAAATTGCTTACATATGACTTGACTACACAGAACAGCCAAACTGCTTACATATGATGACTACACAGTACAGTTAAACTGCTTACACATGACTTGACTACACAGAACAGCCAAATTGCTTACATATGACTTGACTACACAGAACAGCCAAACTGCTTACATATGACTTGACTACACAGTACAGTTAAACTGCTTACACATGACTTGACTACACATAACAGCCAAATTGCTTACATATGACTTGACTACACAGAACAGCCAAACTGCTTATATATGATGACTACACAGAACAGCCAAACTGCTTACACATGACTTGACTACACAGAACAGCCAAACTACTTACACATTGACTACACAGAACAGCCAAACTGCTTACATATGACTTGACTACACAGAACAGCCAAACTGCTTACATATGATGACTACACAGAACAGCCAAACTGCTTACATATGACTTGACTACACAGAACAGCCAAACTGCTTACATATGACTTGACTACACAGAACAGCCAAACTGCTTACATATGATGACTACACAGAACAGCCAGACTGCTTACACATGATGACTACATAGAACAGCCAAACTGCTTACATATGACTTGACTACACAGAACAGCGCAACTGCTTACACATGACTTGATTACACAGAACAGCCAAACTGCTTACATATGATGACTACACAGAACAGATAAACTGCTTACACATGACTTGACTACACAGAACAGCCAGACTGCTTACACATGACTTGACTACACAGAACAGCTAAACTGCTTACACATGACTCAACTACACAGAACAGTGAAACTACTTACATATGATGACTACACAGAACAGCCAAACTACTTACACATGACTTGACTACACAGAACAGCCAAACTGCTTACACATGACTCGACTACACAGAACAGTGAAACTACTTACATATGACTTGACTATACGGAACAATAAAATTGCTTGCACATGACAATACAGAAGAAGAAAACTGCTTGCACATTACAATACAGAAGAACAAAACTGCTTACATGTGACTATACAGAAGAATAAAACTGCTTACATGTGACTATACAAAACTGCTTACATGTGACCATACAGAAGAATAAAACTGCTTACACTTGACTACATAGAAGAATGCAACTGCTTGCATGTGACTCCTTACACATGACTATACAGAAGAGTGAAACTGCTTTACGTGATTGTTACACTTGGTTGACTAGTTGGAATAATGAAGCTGTTAACACTTGTATGTATGAGTGGAACACAGTAACAGGGTGGAGTAGTGAAGCTGTTAACACTTGTATATATGAGTGGAACACAGTGACAGGGTGGAGTAATGAAGCTGTTAACACTTGTATGTATGAGTGGAACACAGTGACAGGGTGGAGTAATGAAGCTGTTAACACTTGTATGTATGAGTGGAACACAGTGACAGGGTGGAGTAATGAAGCTGTTAACACTTGTATGTATGAGTGGAACACAGTGACAGGGTGGAGTAATGAAGCTGTTAACACTTGTATGTATGAGTGGAACACAGTGACAGGGTGGAGTAATGAAGCTGTTAACACTTGTATGTATGAGTGGAACACAGTGACAGGGTGGAGTAATGAAGCTGTTAACACTTGTATATATGAGTGGAACACAATGACAGGGTGGAGTAATGAAGCTGTTAACACTTGTATGTATGAGTGGAACACAGTGACAGGGTGGAGTAATGAAGCTGCTAACACTTGTATGTATGAGTGGAACACAGTGACAGGGTAGAGTAATGAAGCTGTTAACACTTGTATGTATGAGTGGAACACAGTAACAGGGTGGAGTAATGAAGCTGTTAACACTTGTATGTATGAGTGGAACACAGTGACAGGGTGGAGTAATGAAGCTGTTAACACTTGTATGTATGAGTGGAACACAGTAACAGGGTGGAGTAATGAAGCTGTTAACACTTGTATGTATGAGTGGAACACGTTGGGTAGGTGGAATTATGAATCTGTTAACACTTGTATGTATGAGTGGAACACAGTGACAGGGTGGAGTAATGAAGCTGTTAACACTTGTATGTATGAGTGGAACACAGTAACAGGGTGGAGTAATGAAGCTGTTAACACTTGTATGTATGAGTGGAACACGTTGGGTAGGTGGAATTATGAATCTGTTAACACTGGAAATCTGACATGGCTACATAGAGGAACATTACCCATGCAGCAGCGGAACTAGGGCAAATACAGATGGATCAGCACAAATCCAGTAGAAAATGGAGGAATTCTGAACCTTAGAAAGAAGATAATGGTGCGAAGAGAACAGCCTGTGACAACTGGAGTATTCACAAGTACTTTCCAGAGAACAAGTAGATGACAGATTAATGTTGATAGTACAACCCAGAGAAAGGAGTAGCTTTCCTCCTTACACATGCGATGCTGAGGGAGAGAGAGAGGTGAACCTGCTGTAGTCTGCTTGAGATCTGGTTAGGCTGACCTCCCCCAGGTTACAAGCGAATGTAGGTCATGACAAAATGCCAGACCAGCAATTCTCATCTGGTTGTCTAATACAACACTTGTTGCTGTCTGTCTGTCTATCTGTCTGCCTGTCTGCCTGCCTGTCTGCCTGTCTGTCTGCCTCTCTGTTCTGTAGACATGTGTTTATAGGCATTAGTTCTTATACATCTGGTCTGCCTATCTCTGTCTGTCTGGCCCAATCCCTGCAAAATCTAACACAATACAGTTAGGCAACACACATCAATTGCTATCCATCCTTGGCATTCTTTGCATTTTTCTCAGAAACATATATATCTTTCTTAATTGATTGTTTAGACAAGTAACATTCACTCTCTCTACTGTTTGTTTAGACAAGTAACATTCACTCTCTCTACTGTTTGTTTAGACAAGTAACATTCACTCTCTCTACTGTTTGTTTAGACAAGTAACATTCACTCTCTCTACTGTTTGGTTAGGCAAGTAACATTCACTCTCTCTACTGTTTGTTTAGACAAGTAACATTCACTCTCTCTACTGTTTGTTTAGACAAGTAACATTCACTCTCCCTACTGTTTGTTTAGACAAGTAACATTCACTCTCTCTACTATTTGTTTAGACAAATAACATTCAGTCTCTCTACTGTTTGTTTAGACAAGTAACATTCATTATCTCTACTGTTTGTTTAGACAAGTAAACATATATATCTCTCAGCTGTTTGTTTTGACAAGTAACATTCACTCTCTCTACTGTTTGTTTAGACAAGTAACATATATATCTCTCAACTGTTTGTTTAGACAAGTAACATTCACTTTCTTTACTGTTTGTTAAATGTTTGCATTCTGGATATGTCTGTAGGTACTGTGATCTCTGACTAGTAAATACATTTACATATAGTTTCTGTCCGTTACTTTCATTGCGCATAAGGACCACACCCCCCCCCCCCCCCCCCCCCCCCCCCCCCCCCCCCCCTTCCATTCTCGTTGTTTGTTAATATCACCCTGTTACAGAGATAGATGCTTTTGAGTTCAACACAGATGCCCAAGAGAAAATAAACCATCTCCAAAATGTTTCAGGACAAATTGGTCTCCAAATTAGCACCGCCAAAACAAAAACTACTGATCTTACCAACAGTTCAGACGACATCAAATTAAACAACCACGTTCTTGAAAAAGTCAACAGCTTCACATACCTAGGAAGCAAAATGACATCTACAGGGGACTCAACACCAGAAATATCATCCAGAATCGCACTGGCATCTGGTGCTTTCAATAAACTATCAAACATCTGGAAGTCAAAGACACTCAGCAAACACACAAAACTTAAAATCTTCAACTCATGTGTGATTCCAGTGTTAACGTATGGATGTGAAAGTTGGAAGTCAACGATAGCTTTAGATAAAAAAAATTAGACAATTTTGAGAACAAATGTCTTAGAAGAATTCTAAACCTCCACTGGACAGATTTTAGAACCAATACGCAAATAAGACAAGAGACTAAGCAAGATATTGTATCCAATTTTATAAGAAAACGCTGTTAGAACTACATCAGCCATGTACTCAGAATGGACAAGACAAGACTCCCCTACCAAGCCCTCATGGGCTGGGGGAGATGGGAGATCATGTGGGTGGGTGCGAGATATGTGAGATGTGTGGTTTAGGGATGTGTGTGGGTGGAGGAGATATGTGGGTGGGTGATTGTTGGTGGGTAATGGGACTGGTGGAGATAAGTGGGTGGGGAGATGTGTGTGGGTGGGGGATGTGTGGGTTGGGGAATGTATGTGTGCTTGGGGTGTGGGTGGATGGCATGTGTGGTTGGTGGGAGTGTGTGTGGGTGGGGAGATGTGTAGGTGTGGGGATATGGTGGATGGGTGGGGGATGTATGTGTGTCTGGGGTGTGTGTGTGTGGTTGGGTGGGGGATGTGTGGGTGAATGGGGAATGTGTAGGTGGGTGGTGGATGTGTCTCATAACATGGTAATATACATTGTTTATGTTTACAAAATTCATTTGACAATGTTTTTCCTATGCACTATTGATGAACGAAAGATGAGTGATTGGAAGGGCTGAATGTAAAATGGGCCTGCGTGCCCAATTTGTTACCCTTTGAAAATAAAGTCTGTTCGTTCGTTCGTTCGTTCATATAGAAACCGTTAGGGAAAAGAAGACTAAGAGAGACCCTGTGTAGAACCATCATCAGAGAGGGCTCATTCAACATTCAACAAACATCCAAGATCTACAACAGGTAGCAGTGAACCACCAGGCAGGAGAGCCATGACTTCTTCCCTATGCACCGCCTTGGGCTCAAGAGGAAAGACTAACTAACTAACAGAGATGGATGTAGTTAGGAACTGTGGTCCACTGTAGGGATTCAGTCAAACGTCTGCAGGTGAAACCTGCATGATCTAGTCTGCCAGTAGAATGTAGTGTTGTCGCTCGTGTGTTACACTGTGAGCTCCATGTCTCTTCTTGTGTCTGACCTGGTCTGTGTACTCCATGTCTCTTCTTGTGTCTGACCTGGTCTGTTTACTCCATGTCTCTTCTTGTGTCTGACCTGGTCTGTTTACTCCATGTCTCTTCTTGTGTCTGACCTGGTCTGTGTACTCCATGTCTCTTCTTGTGTCTGACCTGGTCTGTTTACTCCATGTCTCTTCTTGTGTCTGACCTGGTCTGTTTACTCCATGTCTCTTCTTGTGTCTGACCTGGTCTGTTTACTCCATGTCTCTTCTTGTGTCTGACCTGGTCTGTTTACTCCATGTCTCTTCTTGTGTCTGACCTGGTCTGTTTACTCCATGTCTCTTCTTGTGTCTGACCAAGTCTGTTTACTCCATGTCTCTTGTCTGACCTGGTCTGTGTACTCCTGTCTCTTCTTGTGTCTGACCTGGTCTGTGTACTCCTGTCTCTTCTTGTGTCTGACCTGGTCTGTGTACTCCATGTCTCTTCTTGTGTCTGACCTGGTCTGTGTCTCTTCTTGTGTCTGACCTGGTCTGTGTCTCTTCTTGTGTATGACCCGGTCTGTGTACTCCATGTCTCTTCTTGTGTCTGACCTAGTCTGTGTACTCCATGTCTCTTCTTGTGTCTGACCTAGTCTGTGTACTCCATGTCTCTTCTTGTGTCTGACCTAGTCTGTGTACTCCATGTCTCTTCTTGTGTCTGACCTAGTCTGTGTACTCCATGTCTCTTCTTGTGTCTGACCTAGTCTGTGTACTCCATGTCTCTTCTTGTGTCTGACCTAGTCTGTGTACTCCATGTCTCTTCTTGTGTCTGACCTAGTCTGTTTACTCCATGTCTCTTCTTGTGTCTGACCTAGTCTGTGTACTCCATGTCTCTTGTCTGACCTGGTCTGTGTACTCCATGTCTCTTCTTGTGTCTGATCTGGTCTGTGTACTCCATGTCTCTTCTTGTGTCTGACCTAGTCTGTGTACTCCATGTCTCTTCTTGTGTCTGACCTAGTCTGTGTACTCCATGTCTCTTCTTGTGTCTGACCTAGTCTGTGTACTCCATGTCTCTTCTTGTGTCTGTGCAGACGGTTGCCTTGCCAGAAACTGAGGCTCAGCAACAAGATGTGGATGCAGACCAAGCCCAGCTAGAACAGCCACAGGGGGCGGTGCTGGACAGCAGGTATGCCATCTGTCTCATTGTTGGGCCATCTGTCTCATTGTTGGGCCATCTGTCTCATTGTTGGGCCATCTGTCTCATTGTTGGGCCATCTGTCTCATTGTTGGGCCAGCATGTTTCTGTCTCATGTTGTCATATATGTATCAGCTGTCATATAATCACACATGCATGCATGCACTTGTGAACACACATACACACTTGGGTCGTCGTGTAAACCTAACTCAGGTATCAGCTGCTATATAGCAACAGATATATCTATGGTTGTCATGTATCCATACTCACATGTATGGCTTGTCATATAACCATCCACACATGTATGGTTTATCATATAACCACACTCACATGTATGGTTTGTCATATAACCATCCACACATGTATGGTTTGTCATATAACCATCCACACATGTATGGTTTGTCATATAACCATCCACACATTATGGTTTGTCATATAACCATCCACACATGTATGGTTTGTCATATAGCCATCCACACATGTATGGTTTGTCATATAATCACATTCACATGTATGGTTTGTCATATAATCACATTCACATGTATGGCTTGTCATATATCCATACACACATGTTTAGTTTGTCATATATCCATTCACACGAGTGTTTATGTATGGTTTGTCATATACACATGTATGGTTTGTCATATACACATGTATGGTTTGTCATATACACATGTATGGTTTGTCATATACACATGTATGGTTTGTCATATACACATGTATGGTTTGTCATATAATGAGTAACACACACATGTATGGTTTGTCATATAGCCAGTAACACACATGTATGGTTTGTCATATAACCAATAACACACACATGTATGGTTTGTCATATATCCATCCACACGTGTCATATGTATGGTTTGTCATATACACATGTATGGTTTGTCATATACACATGTATGGTTTGTCATATAACCAGTAACACACACACATGTATGGTTTGTCATATACACATGTATGGTTTGTCATATAACCAATAACACACACATGTATGGTTTGTCATATAACCAATAACACAAACATGTATGGTTTGTCATATAACCAGTAACACAAACATGTATGGTTTGTCATATACACATGTATGGCTTGTCATATAACCAATAACACAAACATGTATGGTTTGTCATATACACATGTATGGCTTGTCATATAACCAATAACACACACATGTATGGTTTGTCATATACACATGTATGGTTTGTCATATACACATGTATGGCTTGTCATATAATCAATAACACAAACATGTATGGTTTGTCATATAACCAGTAACACAAACATGTATGGTTTGTCATGTAACCAGTAACACAAACATGTATGGTTTGTCATATACACATGTATGGTTTGTCATATACACATGTATGGTTTGTCATATAACCAATAACACAAACATGTATGGTTTGTCACATAACCAGTAACACAAACATGTATGGTTTGTCATATAACCAGTAACACAAACATGTATGGTTATTATATAACCAATAACACACACATGTATGGTTTGTCATATACACATGTATGGCTTGTCATATAACCAATAACACATACATGTATGGTTTGTCATATACACATGTATGGTTTGTCATATACACATGTATGGCTTGTCATATAACCAATAACACACATATGTATGGTTTGTCATATACACATGTATGGTTTGTCATATACACATGTATGGCTTGTCATATAACCAATAACACAAACATGTATGGTTTGTCATATAACCAGTAACACAAACATGTATGGTTTGTCATATAACCAGTAACACAAACATGTATGGTTTGTCATATACACATGTATGGCTTGTCATATAACCAATAACACACACATGTATGGTTTGTCATATACATATGTATGGTTTGTCATATTGTAACAAGCTATGGGGAGGGTCCCAATTTCTCCTGTCACAATGTTTCAAAACTATTCTTTCACCCTGGCTGGGATAGGTCTTTGCTGCCAACCCTCCTCCGTTCCCCGGACTCACTGTCACTCTCTCTTTCGACCTCGGGGTCTATTTCCTGCAGTGTATTTCTAGCTGACACAAACCTAACCTGACGATCGTCTCAGTCACTATAATTAGAATTTAATACCGTAATAAAGGACAACACAGAAAAACATCAAGACAGATGAACCTATAAAAGTCTTTAAAAAAAAACTGAGGATAGAACTCTAGTCCAGACATGAAGCAAGAAAGCTCGGAACATCATAGACCACAGATATCCATATTGTCTTGTTAGTTCACATCCACCTCACCGGAACAAGTTTCAGATCTCTCTTTCCAGCGTAGGTTGTTCGAACAACAGCTTTCAGGTTTCCGTGGCCAACACGATATAGTCACTCATCTGGTCTGGGAAATTGCCATGGGATCACTTGGATCACAATTTTGGTTGGGAAACAATAATATCATGAGACCAGATTGTGTATAGGGAATGATTCAGAGTCTTTCGCTGTCCCGGACAAGGATGGGAATTAGGCGTAAGTCCAACCAGAATCATCAGCAAACACTCGACCCTAAGTCGATGAGCAGACCTGAGTTGCGGTATTGTCACTCGTTTAATTTTAGTCCTGATTCTCCCTCATAATTAGAAACATTCTACCTGGTATGGCCAATGACTTGCCCTGGCTTCATCAGTTGCAGATAGCTTTAGGCATAGAAGCCCTGTCGAGTCTTTCAACTCACTTTACGGTCAAAAGAAGGACCCTGTAGATGACAAAGATTAGTGAGCGACTAGGCTGACTCAATTACCACAATCCTGAGGACCAATAGGGCCTCAGCTAATACATTTTCCAAACCTGGTTCTTACCAAAGAGTATATAAGAGGCCCGATTGAATGGGCTGGACACGTCAGGTAGCCCCTGGATTGGGTACGTCCGGGCTTGAGTAGACCTCCAGCTTGTAGACGTCCGGTTGGCTACCCCATGCACCTTTCGCCTACAAGACTCACTCTCCACACTCATACCCTGCCTTTATTATTATTGGGCACATTCTATTCCCGGCTTCTCTCTCCCTTGCAAACCATGCCTTTCTCACGACAAAGCTCTTGTGGTGTGTTGTGTTTAAGGATATGTGTTTCTCCCCCTTAACTAATATTATAGTACTGAGGATGTATGGCACTCAGGGTAGTTCCCCATCCCCAGCAAGAACAGAAAAGAAGATACAACTCCCTCGGGCTGCTGAAAATAGATCATAGATTGGTGGACCCCATCCCCACGGAGCCCTTCCCTCCTTCTGGCATACTGTAGCTATCCAATGATTATATTCTAAAGAAAGATGACAGCATGCCCAGTTCAGGCCGTAGAAGGAAAGATAGCAACAGCTCATCTGCCGCCAAGAACAAATGCAATCCCCTGGGGAGATATATTGCTCAGATTCACTCCCCAGCGATGCCAAGAACAAGACGCTTAGCTAGATTGGCCAACGGTCAATCTACTCCCAATATTGTAAGACTGCCGTTTAGCCAATTCGTCTCTCCAGTCGAGACCACCAGTTAGCCTTGTAGACCAAGGTCTATATTCATTCATTCATTCATTGGCACCTTGCCGTCTTGACAGACGATAGTTTGTGCTCTAAAAAGGCATAATAACTTTTAACTATGGCGGTAGCGAGTGTGACTGATAAGGCCAATTTGCGCTGTAAATGTCCGTTCACAGTGGGTGCATGTGAACACGTGGTCATTTCCACCATCATGCACCATCTTACATCTCAAACGCTTGGTGTGTGACTTTTCTGCAATAATTTTCTCCTTTGACTTTATTCCATTTCTGATATTTGCCCTCCATGCAACACGTTCAGCGGCGACTTGCTCCCAGTGTGCATTATCAATGCCTGTATCAATCATGTCCCGCTTACACACATCTTTGTATCGTAGTAGAGGCCGACCCTGAGATCTCTTACCCATCTGTAATTCACCAAAAAAGATATCCTTTGGTATTCTACCATCATCCATCCTCCTAAGATGTCCTATCCATCTAAGTCTACGAAGACTGAGCATGGAATAAACTGTCACACAGCCTGATCTTTCCAATACTTCAGTATTTGTGATTTTGTCTTGCCACTTAATACCAAGAATTCTTCGCAGACACCGCATATGAAAGCTGTTTAAATTGTTCTCTTGGTGTGAGTAAGTTGTCCAGGTTTCACTGCCATAGAGAAGAGTACTAAGGACACAGGCTTGATAGACAAGGACTTTTGTTTTGGCAGTAAGCATCCTGTTCTCCCAGACTCTTTTTCTTAACCTGTTCATTGTTGTTGCTGCCTTACCAATCCGGATGTTGATTTCCTGATCTAGGGATAATTTGCTATTTACCACTGATCCTAGATATGTAAAATGGTCTACTATCTCTAGTTCGGCGTCGTCAATAAAGATTGATGGTACCCCATGTGCACCTTGTGACATAATCTGTGTCTTCTTTTTGCTAATTGTTAAACCAAATTCAGAACAAGCATTGGAGAATGCAGATAGTAGACATTGCAATTCTTCCTCAGAGTGGGTCGTAACTGCAGCATCATCTGCAAAAAGCAACTCTCTGATCAGTACCCTCCTAATTTTGGTCTTAGCCTTCAATCTCTGAGCATTGTAGAGGCCGCCATCTGAGCGTGAGTGAATGTATATACCACCATCCTGATCACGAAATGCATATTTCAGTAGAAGTGAAAAGTATATTCCAAAGAGGGTGGGAGCTAGTACACAACCTTGCTTAACTCCACTCTTGATTTCAAATTCTTCAGAAGTTGCACCATCAAACTTGATTATACCCTTCATGCCTGTGTGGAACGATTCCACAATGGACAGAAGAGTTGGTGGGCAGCCAATCTTCTTTAGTGCCTTGAACAGACCCTCACGACTGACCAAATCAAATGCCTTTGTGAGGTCGATGAAGGCAATAAACAGTGGTTGATTCTGTTCACGGCATTTTTCTTGCATTTGTCGCAATGAGAATATCATATCAGTGGTAGACCGGTTCTGTCGAAAGCCACACTGTGATTCGGGGTAGACTTGATCTCCTAGGACTTGAAGTCTGCGCAGAACAATTCTGGCAAATACTTTTCCAACAATACACAGAAGTGAGATACCCCTATAGTTGTTGCAGTCGCTCCGATCGCCCTTGTTCTTGTACAGTGTTATGATGCTTGAATCTTTGAAATCCTGTGGGACTTGTCCTTCACGCCAGCATAGCTCTATTAGCTGGTGGATCTGTATAGTGAGTGTGTCTTGCCCACTCCTGATAACCTCTATTGGAATCCCATCCTTACCTGGAGCCTTGCCAGATGCAAGTTCATTTATAGCACACTTAACTTCTGTTATGGTGGGAAGTGTGTCCAGGTGGTCAAGAGTTGGTAGAGCCTCTATGGCGTTAAGGGCATCATCCGCTAGTTTGGTCTCACTTGAGTAAAGCTCCAAATAGTGCTCTCCCCATCTGTCCATCTGCTGTTTCTTATCAGTGATGACTTCTCCAGTCAAGGTTTTCAATGGTGCACTTCTTTTGATCACTGGACCACAGGTTTTCTTTATTCCTTCATACATGCTTCTTATGTCTCCCTTATCACTTGCGATTTGAATGGACTCACATAACTTGATCCAATAATCATTTGCACACTGCCTGGCAGCCTTTTGCACATCCTTCCTAGCTTGCCTTAGCTCACTCAGAGTGTTACGCGTTGGTCTTTCCTTGTTTCTTAAGAGAGCTTTCTTCTTCTTATCAATCAAGGGCTGCAGAGTCTGGCTGTTGGCCGCAAACCAGTCCTGCCTCTTATGATCCACAGTGCCGTAAACCCATATGGCAGTTTTATAAAGAGTTTCCTTAATTTGACCCCACTTTTCATTTACTGTACAATTTTCTGGTGTATCAGTGAAAGCGTCTTCAAGTTGCTGTTGAAACTGAAAGCACTTTTCAGGATCGTGAGTGTTAGTAATATTAATCCTGGGGCTAGATTTGTGTTTAGCTGTGTAGATTCTCTTTGGTCTCAGTCTAACCCTTGCAACAACCAAAGAATGATCTGTATCACAGTCAGCACTATGGTAACTACGAGTCAATGATATATGGTTCAGATATTGTCTCCGTGTGATGATGAAGTCCAGCTGGTGCCAATGGCCGGATCTTGGATGTTTCCATGTGACCTTATGCATCTCTTTTGTTTTAAAAAAGGAGTTTGTAATACATAGGTCATTACTGGTGCAATGCTCCAGCAGCCTTTGCCCATTTTCATTCATGCGACCGATGTTGTATTTTCCAAGGGACACTGGCCATGAACTCGAGTCCTTGCCCACACGAGCATTGAAATCGCCGAGCATATAAATGTAGTCAGATTTTGGAACTGCCTTGATCACGGGGTCTAACTCCTCATAGAACGAATCCTTCACATCATCAGAGGAATCGAGTGTCGGTGCATATGCAGTAATAATGGTGGCAAACCCACAAGAGGTTGCCAAGCGCAGGGATAATAGTCTTTCATTTCCTCCTGCTGGAATTTCAATCATTCTCAGTAGCGAATTCTTCACTGCAAAGCCCACACCGTGTTGCCTTTTTTCTGCCTGCCCTCTACCCTTCCAGAAAAAGGTGTAATTGTTTTCCCTGAGTGACCCTTCCTCAGCGAGGCGAGTATCCTGCAGGCCAGCAATATCAATGTTAAGACAATTGAGTTCGGCATCAATCACAGTCGTTTTCCTCACATCGTCAATATTGGTCAAGTCAGTGGAAAATCCTGGACACATGGTTCTCACGTTCCAGGTTGCAAGCCGTAGCTTGAGGTTTCTATTTTTGTTTTTGTTTGTACCTGGTGCATTGGTTTTACAGCCTGCGATTCAGATTTTGTCCTAGCCCCAAGCACCCATTGAAGCAGGCAGGCTGTGGCGGATCAGCACCCAATTGGCCGGGGGCTGCCCAGCTTGAGGCGGGCGGTAGCTGATCAGTGACACCTATAGGTGTCTCCCACCGTCAGAGGCAACGCGTGGCGCCCCATGTCTACGCCAACTGACAAGGACTTATAACCCGTAACAGTTGCCTCTCGCTTTGATTCCGAGACCAGTTAAGACCAGGGATGGAGTTATTGCCTCTCCATAGCACAAAGCCTGGGCTAAAATATAGAGATCATGTGTTGCCCATGCAGCATGATCCCTCTCTCGGCCTGCCTAGTTCACTCCAGAGGAAAGGTAACACCTCCTACATCTGGAACAAGACAAGCTGCAGAAGCTGCCTGGATCAGCAAAGCAATGCTCTAACTGTCCGCCTGTCGGAGCTTCGATCCTAGACCAGTCGTCAACCAAGGCTTAGGGCCTGGTCTGCCCTGCCATGACAATTTTGTCTTTAGCTTGCATTTCCTCGCACCAGGGTAAGGCTTGTACCCTCCCAACTGCGCTCTTCCGCCCGAAGCCGTTGGCACAATGTGGGGTGTCGGGTTTGGTAAGCGCCGCCCAACGTTCGGCGCTAACAGAAACCAGGTAGTACCGTCTACTGTTATACGGTAGCTCAGTCATATCTGACTAAGACCTGACTGGCACCAAGGTCTATAAGTATAAAATAAAATCCAATTATTACCTTGTAATTTCCCCAGTAGTAGGCTTCAGTGTTGTCCTAATCTTTGAATTAAATAGACATCCTGCAAATACCAAACTGTAGGGGTTGGAACGGACATGAATTGCCCAGAAGTTGCACTGGTGTGTATTTGGTGTAAGATGCCCTATCGGGTTTTCCCCCAAGACAAGACATATATCTAATCGTTCTATGAAAAGATCATGTTGTTAAAGTAACCCAAAGAACTATCTTCCATGGTGATTGTGAGAATAATAGAACTGAGGGTTCCCGAAAGCTGTTTCCCCCTGTTTACCCAAACCCAAAGAAGGCCTGAGGACATGGGCCACTTACGTTTTGTCACACATATACACATGTATGGTTTGTCATATACACATGTATGGCTTGTCATATAACCAATAACACACACATGTATGGTTTGTCATATACATATGTATGGTTTGTCATATACACATGTATGGTTTGTCATATACACATGTATGGTTTGTCATATACACATGTATGGCTTGTCATATAACCAATAACATAAACATGTATGGTTTGTCATATACATATGTATGATTTGTCATATACACATGTATGGTTTGTCATATACACATGTATGGTTTGTCATATAACCAGTAACACAAACATGTATGGTTTGTCATATAACCAGTAACACACACATGTATGGTTTGTCATATACACATGTATGGTTTGTCATATACACATGTATGGCTTGTCATATAACCAATAACACACACATGTATGGTTTGTCATATACATATGTATGGTTTGTCATATACACATGTATGGTTTGTCATATAACCAATAACACACACATGTATGGTTTGTCATATAACAAGATAGTGTGAGTTGCTACACAAATTGTTTGTGTGTGTGTTGCTACACATGCTGTTAGATAGTGTGTGTTGTCATATTTTACTCTTTAGACTACATATTTGTGGTATTTATGAGCTGTATGTGAATCACATCTACAGACCTGCGACCATGAATCCTGAGACAGCCATCAGTACAGAAGTAGACAAAGTGTTGAGTGCAGCCGTAGACATAGAGCCTATCAAGGCCAGCTATCAGCCAGACATCAGCCAGATGCTGGAGCAGATCCAACACACACAAATAGATGGTGCAGACACAGAGTCAGTCTTTTCTGCTTGCTTGTTGTCTGTCAGTTGTTGCCCTAGAACTCTGTCAGTGTGATTGTGTTTTCTACTTGTTGTCTGTCAGTTGTTGCCCTAGAACTCTGTTAGTGTGATTGTGTTTTCTACTTGTTGTGTGTCAGTTGTTGCCCTAGAACTCTGTCAGTGTGATTGTGTTTTCTGCTTGCTTGTTGTCTGTCAGTTGTTGCCCTAGAACTCTGTCAGTGTGATTGTGTTTTCTGCTTGTTGTGTGTCTGTTGTTGCCCTAGAACTCTGTCAGTGTGATTGTGTTTTCTACTTGTCTGTCAGTTGTTGCCCTAGAACTCTGTCAGTGTGATTGTGTTTTCTACTTGTCTGTCAGTTGTTGCCCTAGAACTCTGTCAGTGTGATTGTGTTTTCTACTTGTTGTCTGTCTGTTGTTGCCCTAGAACTCTGTCAGTGTGATTGTGTTTTCTACTTGTCTGTCAGTTGTTGCCCTAGAACTCTGTCAGTGTGATTGTGTTTTCTACTTGTCTGTCAGTTGTTGCCCTAGAACTCTGTCAGTGTGATTGTGTTTTCTACTTGTCTGTCAGTTGTTGCCCTAGAACTCTGTCAGTGTGATTGTGTTTTCTACTTGTTGTCTGTCTGTTGTTGCCCTAGAACTCTGTCAGTGTGATTGTGTTTTCTACTTGTCTGTCAGTTGTTGCCCTAGAACTCTGTCAGTGTGATTGTGTTTTCTACTTGTCTGTCAGTTGTTGCCCTAGAAACTCTGTCAGTGTGATTGTGTTTTCTACTTGTCTGTCTGTTGTTGCCCTAGAACTCTGTCAGTGTGATTGTGTTTTCTACTTGTCTGTCTGTTGTTGCCCTAGAACTCTGTCAGTGTGATTGTGTTTTCTACTTGTTGTCTGTCTGTTGTTGCCCTAGAACTCTGTCAGTGTGATTGTGTTTTCTACTTGTTGTCTGTCTGTTGTTGCCCTAGAACTCTGTCAGTGTGATTGTGTTTTCTACTTGCTTGTTGTGTGTCTGTTGTTGCCCTAGAACTCTGTCAGTGTGATTGTGTTTTCTACTTGTTGTCTGTCTGTTGTTGCCCTAGAACTCTGTCAGTGTGATTGTGTTTTCTACTTGCTTGTTGTGTGTCTGTTGTTGCCCTAGAACTCTGTCAGTGTGATTGTGTTTTCTACTTGTTGTCTGTCTGTTGTTGCCCTAGAACTCTGTCAGTGTGATTGTGTTTTCTACTTGTCTGTCTGTTGTTGCCCTAGAACTCTGTCAGTGTGATTGTGTTTTCTACTTGTTGTCTGTCAGTTGTTGCCCTAGAACTCTGTCAGTGTGATTGTGTTTTCTACTTGTCTGTCTGTTGTTGCCCTAGAACTCTGTCAGTGTGATTGTGTTTTCTACTTGTTGTCTGTCTGTTGTTGCCCTAGAACTCTGTCAGTGTGATTGTGTTTTCTACTTGTCTGTCTGTTGTTGCCCTAGAACTCTGTCAGTGTGATTGTGTTTTCTACTTGCTTGTTGTCTGTCAGTTGTTGCCCTAGAACTCTGTCAGTGTGATTGTGTTTTCTACTTGTTGTCTGTCTGTTGTTGCCCTAGAACTCTGTCAGTGTGATTGTGTTTTCTACTTGTCTGTCTGTTGTTGCCCTAGAACTCTGTCAGTGTGATTGTGTTTTCTACTTGTTGTCTGTCAGTTGTTGCCCTAGAACTCTGTCAGTGTGATTGTGTTTTCTACTTGTTGTCTGTCAGTTGTTGCCCTAGAACTCTGTCAGTGTGATTGTGTTTTCTACTTGCTTGTTGTCTGTCAGTTGTTGCCCTAGAACTCTGTCAGTGTGATTGTGTTTTCTACTTGTTGTCTGTCTGTTGTTGCCCTAGAACTCTGTCAGTGTGATTGTGTTTTCTACTTGTTGTCTGTCAGTTGTTGCCCTAGAACTCTGTCAGTGTGATTGTGTTTTCTACTTGTTGTCTGTCTGTTGTTGCCCTAGAACTCTGTCAGTGTGATTGTGTTTTCTACTTGTCTGTCAGTTGTTGTCCTAGAACTCTGTCAGTGTGATTGTGTTTTCTACTTGTTGTCTGTCAGTTGTTGCCCTAGAACTCTGTCAGTGTGATTGTGTTTTCTACTTGTTGTCTGTCAGTTGTTGCCCTAGAACTCTGTCAGTGTGATTGTGTTTTCTACTTGTTGTCTGTCAGTTGTCCTAGAACTCTGTCAGTGTGATTGTGTTTTCTATTTGTTGTCTGTCAGTTGTTGCCCTAGAACTCTGTCAGTGTGATTGTGTTTTCTGCTTGCTTGTTGTGTGTCTGTTGTTGCCCTAGAACTCTGTCAGTGTGATTGTGTTTTCTACTTGTCTGTCTGTTGTTGCCCTAGAACTCTGTCAGTGTGATTGTGTTTTCTGCTTGCTTGTTGTCTGTCTGTTGTTGCCCTAGAACTCTGTCAGTGTGATTGTGTTTTCTACTTGTTGTGTGTCTGTTGTTGCCCTAGAACTCTGTCAGTGTGATTGTGTTTTCTACTTGTTGTCTGTCTGTTGTTGCCCTAGAACTCTGTCAGTGTGATTGTGTTTTCTACTTGTCTGTCTGTTGTTGCCCTAGAACTCTGTCAGTGTGATTGTGTTTTCTGCTTGCTTGTTGTCTGTCTGTTGTTGCCCTAGAACTCTGTCAGTGTGATTGTGTTTTCTACTTGTCTGTCTGTTGTTGCCCTAGAACTCTGTCAGTGTGATTGTGTTTTCTGCTTGCTTGTTGTCTGTCTGTTGTTGCCCTAGAACTCTGTCAGTGTGATTGTGTTTTCTACTTGTTGTGTGTCTGTTGTTGCCCTAGAACTCTGTCAGTGTGATTGTGTTTTCTACTTGTTGTCTGTCTGTTGTTGCCCTAGAACTCTGTCAGTGTGATTGTGTTTTCTACTTGTTGTCTGTCTGTTGTTGCCCTAGAACTCTGTCAGTGTGATTGTGTTTTCTACTTGCTTGTTGTGTGTCTGTTGTTGCCCTAGAACTCTGTCAGTGTGATTGTGTTTTCTACTTGTTGTCTGTCTGTTGTTGCCCTAGAACTCTGTCAGTGTGATTGTGTTTTCTACTTGTCTGTCAGTTGTTGCCCTAGAACTCCGTCAGTGTGATTGTGTTTTCTGCTTGTTGTGTGTCTGTTGTTGCCCTAGAACTCTGTCAGTGTGATTGTGTTTTCTACTTGTCTGTCAGTTGTTGCCCTAGAACTCTGTCAGTGTGATTGTGTTTTCTACTTGTCTGTCAGTTGTTGCCCTAGAACTCTGTCAGTGTGATTGTGTTTTCTACTTGTTGTCTGTCTGTTGTTGCCCTAGAACTCTGTCAGTGTGATTGTGTTTTCTACTTGTCTGTCAGTTGTTGCCCTAGAAACTCTGTCAGTGTGATTGTGTTTTCTACTTGTCTGTCAGTTGTTGCCCTAGAACTCTGTCAGTGTGATTGTGTTTTCTACTTGTCTGTCAGTTGTTGCCCTAGAACTCTGTCAGTGTGATTGTGTTTTCTACTTGTTGTCTGTCTGTTGTTGCCCTAGAACTCTGTCAGTGTGATTGTGTTTTCTACTTGTCTGTCAGTTGTTGCCCTAGAACTCTGTCAGTGTGATTGTGTTTTCTACTTGTCTGTCAGTTGTTGCCCTAGAACTCTGTCAGTGTGATTGTGTTTTCTACTTGTCTGTCTGTTGTTGCCCTAGAACTCTGTCAGTGTGATTGTGTTTTCTACTTGTCTGTCTGTTGTTGCCCTAGAACTCTGTCAGTGTGATTGTGTTTTCTACTTGTTGTCTGTTAGTTGTTGCCCTAGAACTCTGTCATTGTGATTGTGTTTTCTATTTGTTGTCTGTCAGTTGTTGCCCTAGAACTCTGTCAGTGTGATTGTGTTTTCTACTTGTCTGTCTGTTGTTGCCCTAGAACTCTGTCAGTGTGATTGTGTTTTCTACTTGTTGTCTGTCTGTTGTTGCCCTAGAACTCTGTCAGTGTGATTGTGTTTTCTACTTGTTGTCTGTCTGTTGTTGCCCTAGAACTCTGTCAGTGTGATTGTGTTTTCTACTTGCTTGTTGTGTGTCTGTTGTTGCCCTAGAACTCTGTCAGTGTGATTGTGTTTTCTACTTGTTGTCTGTCTGTTGTTGCCCTAGAACTCTGTCAGTGTGATTGTGTTTTCTACTTGCTTGTTGTGTGTCTGTTGTTGCCCTAGAACTCTGTCAGTGTGATTGTGTTTTCTACTTGTTGTCTGTCTGTTGTTGCCCTAGAACTCTGTCAGTGTGATTGTGTTTTCTACTTGTCTGTCTGTTGTTGCCCTAGAACTCTGTCAGTGTGATTGTGTTTTCTACTTGTTGTCTGTCAGTTGTTGCCCTAGAACTCTGTCAGTGTGATTGTGTTTTCTACTTGTCTGTCTGTTGTTGCCCTAGAACTCTGTCAGTGTGATTGTGTTTTCTACTTGTTGTCTGTCTGTTGTTGCCCTAGAACTCTGTCAGTGTGATTGTGTTTTCTACTTGTCTGTCTGTTGTTGCCCTAGAACTCTGTCAGTGTGATTGTGTTTTCTACTTGCTTGTTGTCTGTCAGTTGTTGCCCTAGAACTCTGTCAGTGTGATTGTGTTTTCTACTTGTTGTCTGTCTGTTGTTGCCCTAGAACTCTGTCAGTGTGATTGTGTTTTCTACTTGTCTGTCTGTTGTTGCCCTAGAACTCTGTCAGTGTGATTGTGTTTTCTACTTGTTGTCTGTCAGTTGTTGCCCTAGAACTCTGTCAGTGTGATTGTGTTTTCTACTTGTTGTCTGTCAGTTGTTGCCCTAGAACTCTGTCAGTGTGATTGTGTTTTCTACTTGTTGTCTGTCAGTTGTTGCCCTAGAACTCTGTCAGTGTGATTGTGTTTTCTACTTGTTGTCTGTCAGTTGTTGCCCTAGATTTCTGTCAGTGTGATTGTGTTTTCTACTTGTTGTCTGTCAGTTGTTGCCCTAGAACTCTGTCAGTGTGATTGTGTTTTCTACTTGTCTGTCAGTTGTTGCCCTAGAACTCTGTCAGTGTGATTGTGTTTTCTACTTGTTGTCTGTCAGTTGTTGCCCTAGAACTCTGTCAGTGTGATTGTGTTTTCTACTTGTCTGTCAGTTGTTGTCCTAGAACTCTGTCAGTGTGATTGTGTTTTCTACTTGTTGTCTGTCAGTTGTTGCCCTAGAACTCTGTCAGTGTGATTGTGTTTTCTACTTGTCTGTCAGTTGTTGTCCTAGAACTCTGTCAGTGTGATTGTGTTTTCTACTTGTTGTCTGTCAGTTGTTGTCCTAGAACTCTGTCAGTGTGATTGTGTTTTCTATTTGTTGTCTGTCAGTTGTTGTCCTAGAACTCTGTCAGTGTGATTGTGTTTTCTGCTTGCTTGTTGTGTGTCTGTTGTTGCCTTAGAACTCTGTCAGTGTGATTGTGTTTTCTACTTGTTGTCTGTCAGTTGTTGCCCTAGAACTCTGTCAGTGTGATTGTGTTTTCTACTTGTCTGTCAGTTGTTGTCCTAGAACTCTGTCAGTGTGATTGTGTTTTCTACTTGTTGTCTGTCAGTTGTTGCCCTAGAACTCTGTCAGTGTGATTGTGTTTTCTACTTGTTGTCTGTCAGTTGTTGCCCTAGAACTCTGTCAGTGTGATTGTGTTTTCTACTTGTTGTCTGTCAGTTGTTGCCCTAGATTTCTGTCAGTGTGATTGTGTTTTCTACTTGTTGTCTGTCAGTTGTTGCCCTAGAACTCTGTCAGTGTGATTGTGTTTTCTACTTGTCTGTCAGTTGTTGCCCTAGAACTCTGTCAGTGTGATTGTGTTTTCTACTTGTTGTCTGTCAGTTGTTGCCCTAGAACTCTGTCAGTGTGATTGTGTTTTCTACTTGTCTGTCAGTTGTTGTCCTAGAACTCTGTCAGTGTGATTGTGTTTTCTACTTGTTGTCTGTCAGTTGTTGCCCTAGAACTCTGTCAGTGTGATTGTGTTTTCTACTTGTCTGTCAGTTGTTGTCCTAGAACTCTGTCAGTGTGATTGTGTTTTCTACTTGTTGTCTGTCAGTTGTTGTCCTAGAACTCTGTCAGTGTGATTGTGTTTTCTATTTGTTGTCTGTCAGTTGTTGTCCTAGAACTCTGTCAGTGTGATTGTGTTTTCTGCTTGCTTGTTGTGTGTCTGTTGTTGCCTTAGAACTCTGTCAGTGTGATTGTGTTTTCTACTTGTTGTCTGTCAGTTGTTGCCCTAGATTTCTGTCAGTGTGATTGTGTTTTCTACTTGTTGTCTGTCAGTTGTTGCCCTAGATTTCTGTCAGTGTGATTGTGTTTTCTACTTGTTGTCTGTCAGTTGTTGCCCTAGAACTCTGTCAGTGTGATTGTGTTTTCTACTTGTCTGTCAGTTGTTGCCCTAGAACTCTGTCAGTGTGATTGTGTTTTCTACTTGTCTGTCAGTTGTTGTCCTAGAACTCTGTCAGTGTGATTGTGTTTTCTACTTGCTTGTTGTGTGTCTGTTGTTGCCCTAGAACTCTGTCAGTGTGATTGTGTTTTCTACTTGTTGTCTGTCAGTTGTTGCCCTAGATTTCTGTCAGTGTGATTGTGTTTTCTACTTGTTGTCTGTCAGTTGTTGCCCTAGATTTATGTCAGTGTGATTGTGTTTTCTACTTGTTGTCTGTCAGTTGTTGCCCTAGAACTCTGTCAGTGTGATTGTGTTTTCTACTTGTCTGTCAGTTGTTGACCTAGAACTCTGTCAGTGTGATTGTGTTTTCTACTTGTTGTCTGTCAGTTGTTGCCCTAGAATTCTGTCAGTGTGATTGTGTTTTCTACTTGTCTGTTAGTTGTTGCCCTAGAACTCTGTCATTGTGATTGTGTTTTCTATTTGTTGTCTGTCAGTTGTTGCCCTAGAACTCTGTCAGTGTGATTGTGTTTTCTACTTGTCTGTCAGTTGTTGCCCTAGAACTCTGTCATTGTGATTGTGTTTTCTATTTGTTGTCTGTCAGTTGTTGCCCTAGAACTCTGTCAGTGTGATTGTGTTTTCTACTTGTCTGTCAGTTGTTGCCCTAGAACTCTGTCAGTGTGATTGTGTTTTCTATTTGTTGTCTGTCAGTTGTTGTCCTAGAACTCTGTCAGTGTGATTGTGTTTTCTGCTTGCTTGTTGTGTGTCTGTTGTTGCCCTAGAACTCTGTCAGTGTGATTGTGTTTTCTACTTGTTGTCTGTCTGTTGTTGCCCTAGAACTCTGTCAGTGTGATTGTGTTTTCTACTTGTCTGTCTGTTGTTGCCCTAGAACTCTGTCAGTGTGATTGTGTTTTCTACTTGCTTGTTGTCTGTCAGTTGTTGCCCTAGAACTCTGTCAGTGTGATTGTGTTTTCTACTTGTTGTCTGTCTGTTGTTGCCCTAGAACTCTGTCAGTGTGATTGTGTTTTCTACTTGTCTGTCTGTTGTTGCCCTAGAACTCTGTCAGTGTGATTGTGTTTTCTACTTGTTGTCTGTCAGTTGTTGCCCTAGAACTCTGTCAGTGTGATTGTGTTTTCTACTTGTTGTCTGTCAGTTGTTGCCCTAGAACTCTGTCAGTGTGATTGTGTTTTCTACTTGCTTGTTGTCTGTCAGTTGTTGCCCTAGAACTCTGTCAGTGTGATTGTGTTTTTCTACTTGTTGTCTGTCTGTTGTTGCCCTAGAACTCTGTCAGTGTGATTGTGTTTTCTACTTGTCTGTCTGTTGTTGCCCTAGAACTCTGTCAGTGTGATTGTGTTTTCTACTTGTTGTCTGTCTGTTGTTGCCCTAGAACTCTGTCAGTGTGATTGTGTTTTCTACTTGTCTGTCTGTTGTTGCCCTAGAACTCTGTCAGTGTGATTGTGTTTTCTACTTGTTGTCTGTCAGTTGTTGCCCTAGAACTCTGTCAGTGTGATTGTGTTTTCTACTTGTTGTCTGTCAGTTGTTGCCCTAGAACTCTGTCAGTGTGATTGTGTTTTCTACTTGCTTGTTGTCTGTCAGTTGTTGCCCTAGAACTCTGTCAGTGTGATTGTGTTTTCTACTTGTTGTCTGTCTGTTGTTGCCCTAGAACTCTGTCAGTGTGATTGTGTTTTCTACTTGTCTGTCTGTTGTTGCCCTAGAACTCTGTCAGTGTGATTGTGTTTTCTACTTGTTGTCTGTCTGTTGTTGCCCTAGAACTCTGTCAGTGTGATTGTGTTTTCTACTTGTTGTGTGTCAGTTGTTGCCCTAGAACTCTGTCAGTGTGATTGTGTTTTCTACTTGTTGTCTGTCAGTTGTTGCCCTAGAACTCTGTCAGTGTGATTGTGTTTTCTACTTGTTGTCTGTCAGTTGTTGCCCTAGAACTCTGTCAGTGTGATTGTGTTTTCTACTTGCTTGTTGTCTGTCAGTTGTTGCCCTAGAACTCTGTCAGTGTGATTGTGTTTTCTACTTGTTGTCTGTCTGTTGTTGCCCTAGAACTCTGTCAGTGTGATTGTGTTTTCTACTTGTTTGTCTGTTGTTGCCCTAGAACTCTGTCAGTGTGATTGTGTTTTCTACTTGTTGTCTGTCAGTTGTTGCCCTAGAACTCTGTCAGTGTGATTGTGTTTTCTACTTGTTGTCTGTCTGTTGTTGCCCTAGAACTCTGTCAGTGTGATTGTGTTTTCTACTTGTCTGTCAGTTGTTGCCCTAGAACTCTGTCAGTGTGATTGTGTTTTCTACTTGTTGTCTGTCAGTTGTTGCCCTAGAACTCTGTCAGTGTGATTGTGTTTTCTACTTGTTGTCTGTCTGTTGTTGCCCTAGAACTCTGTCAGTGTGATTGTGTTTTCTACTTGTCTGTCAGTTGTTGCCCTAGAACTCTGTCAGTGTGATTGTGTTTTCTACTTGTTGTCTGTCTGTTGTTGCCCTAGAACTCTGTCAGTGTGATTGTGTTTTCTACTTGTTGTCTGTCTGTTGTTGCCCTAGAACTCTGTCAGTGTGATTGTGTTTTCTACTTGTTGTCTGTCTGTTGTTGCCCTAGAACTCTGTCAGTGTGATTGTGTTTTCTACTTGTTGTCTGTCTGTTGTTGCCCTAGAACTCTGTCAGTGTGATTGTGTTTTCTACTTGTTGTCTGTCTGTTGTTGCCCTAGAACTCTGTCAGTGTGATTGTGTTTTCCTACTTGTTGTCCTGTCAGTTGTTGCCCTAGAACTCTGTCAGTGTGATTGTGTTTTCTACTTGTCTGTCAGTTGTTGCCCTAGAACTCTGTCAGTGTGATTGTGTTTTCTACTTGTTGTCTGTCTGTTGTTGCCCTAGAACTCTGTCAGTGTGATTGTGTTTTCTACTTGTTGTCTGTCTGTTGTTGCCCTAGAACTCTGTCAGTGTGATTGTGTTTTCTACTTGTTGTCTGTCAGTTGTTGCCCTAGAACTCTGTCAGTGTGATTGTGTTTTCTACTTGTTGTCTGTCAGTTGTTGCCCTAGAACTCTGTCAGTGTGATTGTGTTTTCTACTTGTCTGTCAGTTGTTGCCCTAGAACTCTGTCAGTGTGATTGTGTTTTCTACTTGTCTGTCTGTTGTTGCCCTAGAACTCTGTCAGTGTGATTGTGTTTTCTACTTGTTGTCTGTCAGTTGTTGCCCTAGAACTCTGTCAGTGTGATTGTGTTTTCTACTTGTCTGTCAGTTGTTGTCCTAGAACTCTGTCAGTGTGATTGTGTTTTCTATTTGTTGTCTGTCAGTTGTTGTCCTAGAACTCTGTCAGTGTGATTGTGTTTTTCTATTTGGTTGTCTGTCAGTTGTTGTCCTAGAACTCTGTCAGTGTGATTGTGTTTTTCTGCTTGCTTGTTGTGTGTCGTGTTGTTGCCCTAGAACTCTGTCAGTGTGATTGTGTTTTTCTACTTGTTGTCTGTCCAGTGTTGCCCTAGAACTCTGTCAGTGTGATTGTGTTTTCACTTGTTGTCTGTCAGTTGTTGCCCTAGATTTCTGTCAGTGTGATTTGTGTTTTCTACTTGTGTCTGTCAGTTTGTTGCCCTAGAACTCTGTCAGTGGTGATTGTGTTTTCTACTTGGTCTGTCAGTTGTTGCCCTAGAACTCTGTCAGTGTGATTGTGTTTTCTACTTGTTGTCTGTCAGTTGTTGACACTAGAACTCTGTCAGTGTGATTGTGTTTTCTACTTGTCTGTCAGTTGTTGTCCTAGAACTCTGTCAGTGTGATTGTGTTTTCTACTTGTGTCTGTCAGTTGTTGCCCTAGAACTCTGTCAGTGTGATTGTGTTTTCTACTTGTCTGTCAGTTGTTGTCCCTAGAACTCTGTCAGTGTGATTGTGTTTTCTACTTGTTGTCTGTCAAGTTGTTGTCCCTAGAACTCTGTCAGTGTGATTGTGTTTTCTATTTGTGTCTGTCAGTTGTTGTCCTAGAACTCTGTCAGTGTGATTGTGTTTTCTGCTTGCTTGTTGTGTGTCTGTTGTTGCCTTAGAACTCTGTCAGTGTGATTGTGTTTTCTACTTGTTGTCTGTCAGTTGTTGCCCTAGATTTCTGTCAGTGTGATTGTGTTTTCTACTTGTTGTCTGTCAGTTGTTGCCTAGATTTCTGTCAGTGTGATTGTGTTTTCTACTTGTTGTCTGTCAGTTGTTGCCCTAGAACTCTGTCAGTGTGATTGTGTTTTCTACTTGTCTGTCAGTTGTTGCCCTAGAACTCTGTCAGTGTGATTGTGTTTTCTACTTGTCTGTCAGTTGTTGTCCCTAGAACTCTGTCAGTGTGATTGTGTTTTCTACTTGCTTGTTGTGTGTCTGTTGTTGCCCTAGAACTCTGTCAGTGTGATTGTGTGTTTCTACTTGTTGTCTGTCAGTTGTTGCCCTAGATTTCTGTCAGTGTGATTGTGTTTTCTACTTGTTGTCTGTCAGTTGTTTGCCCTAGATTTATGTCAGTGTGATTGTGTTTTCTACTTGTTGTCTGTCAGTTGTTGCCCTAGAACTCTGTCAGTGGATTGTGTTTTTCTACTTGTCTGTCAGTTGTTGACCTAGAACTCTGTCAGTGTGATTGTGTTTTCTACTTGTTGTCTGTCAGTTGTTTGCCCTAGAATTCTGTCAGTGTGATGTGTTTTCTACTTGTCTGTTAGTTGTTGCCCTAGAACTCTGTCATTGTGATTGTGTTTTCTATTTGTTGTCTGTCAGTTGTTGCCCTAGAACTCTGTCAGTGTGATTGTGTTTTCTACTTGTCTGTCAGTTGTTGCCCTAGAACTCTGTCAGTGTGATTGTGTTTTCTATTTGTTGTCTGTCAGTTGTTGTCCTAGAACTCTGTCAGTGTGATTGTGTTTTCTACTTGCTTGTTGTCTGTCAGTTGTTGCCCTAGAACTCTGTCAGTGTGATTGTGTTTTCTACTTGTTGTCTGTCTGTTGTTGCCCTAGAACTCTGTCAGTGTGATTGTGTTTTATACTTGTACTTGTTGTCTGTCAGTTGTTGCCTTAGAACTCTGTCTGTGTGATGTGTTTTCTACTTGTCTGTCAGTTGTTGCTCTAAAACTCTGTTAGTGTGATTGTGTTTTCTACTTGCCTGTCAGTTGTTGCCCTAGAACTCTGTCAGTGTGATTGTGTTTTCTATTTGTTGTCTGGCAGTTGTTGTCCTAGAACTCTGTCAGTGTGATTGTGTTTTCTACTTGCTTGTTGTCTGTCAGTTGTTGCCCTAGAACTCTGTCAGTGTGATTGTGTTTTCTACTTGTTGTCTGTCTGTTGTTGCCCTAGAACTCTGTCAGTGTGATTGTGTTTTATACTTGTACTTGTTGTCTGTCAGTTGTTACCTTAGAACTCTGTCTGTGTGATGTGTTTTCTACTTGTCTGTCAGTTGTTGCTCTAAAACTCTGTTAGTGTGATTGTGTTTTCTACTTGTCTGTCAGTTGTTGCCCTAGAACTCTGTCAGTGTGATGTGTTTTCTACTTGTCTGTCAGTTGTTGCCCTAAAACTCTGTCAGTGTGATTGTGTTTTCTACTTGTCTGTCAGTTGTTGCCCTAGAACTCTGTCAGTGTGATTGTGTTTTCTACTTGTTGTCTGTAAGTTGTTGCCCTAGAACTCTGTCAGTGTGATTGTGTTTTCTACTTGTTGTCTGTAAGTTGTTGCCCTAGAACTCTGTCAGTGTGATTGTGGTTTCTACTTGTCTGTCAGTTGTTGCCCTAGAACTCTGTCAGTGTAATTGCGTTTTCTACTTGTTGTCTGTCAGTTGTTGCCCTAGAACTCTGTCAGTATGATTGTGTATTCTGCTTGCATATTGTCTGTCAGTTGATATCCTGCCTGCCTGCTAGTATGCGGGCATGTATGTGTGTGTTTTAATTTGCTGAGTTCTTTGATGACATATGACATGGATTGTGTGTGTTAGTTGTTTGCTGAGCTCTCTGATGACATTTGACATCGACTGTGTGTGTGCATGCACACGTGCATGCAAATGTGCGTGTATGTTTGTGTGCATGCATGTGTGCATGTGAGAGAGAAGGAGTGAGTGATGAGTGAGTGAAGAGAGAGAGAGAGTGAGTGAGTGAGTGAGACAGAGAGAGAGAGAGTGTGTGTGTGTGTGTGTGCTTGTTGTCTATAGAGTTTCCTAATGCCATTTGAAAATAATCATGTGTGTTCTTCTTGTTTGTTGAGCTCCCTGATGAGATGACATTTGACATTGATGTGTGTGTTTGTGCCAGCCCAGTCTATAGGTTGCAGTCTGGATGTTTGTCTGTCAATAGATCTTACCACTTGCCATGGTCGTCAGAAGGAAACTTGCACACATTTGATGTCCCTGTGCCAACCGAACCCGTGAGCTTGGACAGTCCAGGAACCCAGGATCCTACATTTGTAGGAAAGATTACTGTCAACCCTCAAGTTGTGGATGAAGTAGTGGTGCCCACACAATTCAGGTAGGCAGACATATGTTAGTAGGACATGGTACTGTCAAACCTCAAGTTGTGGATGAAGTAGTGGTGCCACACAATTCAGGTAGGCAGACATATGTCAGTAGAATATGGTACTGTCAAACACCTCAAGTGTGGATGAAGTAGTGGGCCTACACAATTCAGGTAGGCAGGACATATGTCAGTAGAATATGGTACTGTCAAACCTCAAGTTGTGGATGAAGTAGTGGTGCCCCCACAATTCAGGTAGGCAGAACAATAGTCAGTAGAATATGGTACTGTCAAACCTCAAGTTGTGGATGAAGTAGTGGTGCCTACACAATTCAGGTAGGCAGACATTATGTCAGTAGGACATGCGTTACTGTCAAACCTCAAGTTGTGGATGAAGTAGTGGTGCCTACACAATTCAGGTAGGCAGACATATGTCAGTAGAATATGGTACTGTCAAACCTCAAGTTGTGGATGAAGTAGTGGTGCCTACACAATTCAGGTAGGCAGACATATGTCAGTAGAATATGGTACTGTCAAACCTCAAGTTGTGATGAAGTAGTGGTGCCTACACAATTCAGGTAGGCAGACATATGTTCAGTAGAATATGGTACTGTCAACCTCAAGTTGTGGATGAAGTAGTGGTGCCTACACAATTCAGGGTAGGCAGACCTATATGTTAGTAGAATATGGTACTGTCAAACCTCAAGTTGTGGATGAAGGTAGTGGTGCCTACACAATTCAGTTAGGCAGACATATGTCAGTAGAATATGGTACTGTCAAACCTCAAGTTGTGGATGAAGTAGTGGTTGCCCTACACAATTCAGGTAGGCAGACATATGTCAGTAGAATATGGTACTGTCAAACCTCAAGTTGTGGATGAAGTAGTGGTGCCTACACAATTCAGGTAGGCAGACATATGTCAGTAGAACATGGTACTGTCAAACCTCAAGTTGTGGATGAAGTAGTGGTGCCTACACAATTCAGGTAGGCAGACATATGTCAGTATGACAATTGGTACTGTCAAACCTCAAGTTGTGGATGAAGTAGTGGTTGCCTACACAATTCAGGTAGGCAGACATATGTCAGTAGGAATATGGTACTGTAAAACCTCAAGTTGTGGATGAAGTAGTGGTGCCTACACAATTCAGGTAGGCAGACATATGTCAGTAGAATATGGTACTGGTCAAACCTCAAGTTGTGGATGAAGTAGTGGTGCCTACACAATTCAGGTAGGCAGACAATATGTAGTAGAATATGGTACTGTCACAACCTCAAGTTGTGGATGAAGTAGTGGGTGCCTACACAATTCATGTTAGGCAGACATATGTCAGTAGAATATGGTACTGTCAAACCTCAAGTTGTGGATGAAGTAGTGGTGCCTACACAATTCAGGTAGGCAGACATATGTCAGTAGAATATGGTACTGTCAAACCTCAAGTTGTGGATGAAGTAGTGGTGCCCTACACAATTCAGGTAGGCAGACATATGTCAGTAGAATATGGTACTGTCAAACCTCAAGTTGTGGATGAAGTAGTGGTGCCCACACAATTCAGGTAGGCAGACATATGTCAGTAGAATATGGTACTGTCAAACCTCAAGTTGTGGATGAAGTAGTGGTGCCTACACAATTCAGGTAGGCAGACATATGTCAGTAGAATATGGTACTGTCAAACCTCAAGTTGTGGATGAAGTAGTGGTGCCCACACAATTCAGGTAGGCAGACATATGTCAGTAGGACATGGTACTGTCAAACCTCAAGTTGTGGATGAAGTAGTGGTGCCTACACAATTCAGGTAGGCAGACATATGTCAGTAGAATATGGTACTGTCAAACCTCAAGTTGTGGATGAAGTAGTGGTGCCCTACACAATTCAGGTAGGCAGACATATGTCAGTAGAATATGGTACTGTCAAACCTCAAGTTGTGGATGAAGTAGTGGTGCCTACACAATTCAGGTAGGCAGACATATGTCAGTAGAATATGGTACTGTCAAACCTCAAGTTGTGGATGAAGTAGTGGTGCCTACACAATTCAGGTAGGCAGACATATGTCAGTAGAATATGGTACTGTCAAACCTCAAGTTGTGGATGAAGTAGTGGTGCCCACACAATTCAGGTAGGCAGACATATGTCAGTAGAATATGGTACTGTCAAACCTCAAGTTGTGGATGAAGTAGTGGTGCCCACACAATTCAGGTAGGCAGACATATGTCAGTAGAATATGGTACTGTCAAACCTCAAGTTGTGGATGAAGTAGTGGTGCCTACACAATTCAGGTAGGCAGACATATGTCAGTAGAATATGGTACTGTCAAACCTCAAGTTGTGGATGAAGTAGTGGTGCCTACACAATTCAGGTAGGCAGGACATATGTCAGTAGAATATGGTACTGTCAACCTCAAGTTGTGGATGAAGTAGTGGTGCCTACACAATTCAGGTAGGCAGACATATGTCAGTAGAATATGGTACTGTCAAACCTCAAGTTGTGGATGAAGTAGTGGTGCCCTACACAATTCAGGTAGGCAGACATATGTCAGTAGAATATGGTACTGTCAAACCTCAAGTTGTGGATGAAGTAGTGGTGCCTACACAATTCAGGTAGGCAGACATATGTCAGTAGAATATGGTACTGTCAAACCTCAAGTTGTGGATGAAGTAGTGGTGCCTACACAATTCAGGTAGGCAGACATATGTCAGTAGAATATGGTACTGTCAAACCTCAAGTTGTGGATGAAGTAGTGGTGCCTACACAATTCAGGTAGGCAGACATATGTCAGTAGGACATGGTACTGTCAAACCTCAAGTTGTGGATGAAGTAGTGGTGCCTACACAATTCAGGTAGGCAGACATATGTCAGTAGAATATGGTACTGTCAAACCTCAAGTTGTGGATGAAGTAGTGGTGCCCACACAATTCAGGTAGGCAGACATATGTCAGTAGAATATGGTACTGTCAAACCTCAAGTTGTGGATGAAGTAGTGGTGCCTACACAATTCAGGTAGGCAGACATATGTCAGTAGAATATGGTACTGTCAAACCTCAAGTTGTGGATGAAGTAGTGGTGCCTACACAATTCAGGTAGGCAGACATATGTCAGTAGAATATGGTACTGTCAAACCTCAAGTTGTGGATGAAGTAGTGGTGCCTACACAATTCAGGTAGGCAGACATATGTCAGTAGGACATGGTACTGTCAAACCTCAAGTTGTGGATGAAGTAGTGGTGCCTACACAATTCAGGTAGGCAGACATATGTCAGTAGAATATGGTACTGTCAAACCTCAAGTTGTGGATGAAGTAGTGGTGCCCACACAATTCAGGTAGGCAGACATATGTCAGTAGAATATGGTACTGTCAAACCTCAAGTTGTGGATGAAGTAGTGGTGCCTACACAATTCAGGTAGGCAGACATATGTCAGTAGAATATGGTACTGTCAAACCTACAAGTTGTGGATGAAGTAGTGGTGCCTACACAATTCAGGTAGGCAGGACATATGTCAGTAGGACATGGTACTGTCAAAACCTCAAGTTGTGGATGAAGTAGTGGTGCCTACACAATTCAGGTAGGCAGGACATATGTCAGTAGAATATGGTACTGTCAAACCTCAAGTTGTGGATGAAGTAGTGGTGCCCACACAATTCAGGTAGCAGACATATGTCAGTAGGAATATGGTACTGTCAAACCTCAAGTTGGTGATGAAGTAGTGGTTGCCACACAATCAGGTAGGCAGACATATGTCAGTAGACATGGTACTGTCAAACCTCAAGTTGTGGATGAAGTAGTGGTGCCCACACAATTCAGGCTAGGCAGACATATGTCAGTAGGATATGGTACTGTCAACCTCAAGTTGTGGATGAAGTAGTGGTGCCTACACAATTCAGGTAGGCAGACATATGTCAGTAGACAATGGTACTGTCAAACCTCAAGTTGTGGATGAAGTAGTGGTGCCCACACAATTCAGGTAGGCAGACATATGTCAGTAGAATATGGTACTGTCAAACCTCAAGTTGTGGATGAAGTAGTGGTGCCTACACAATTCAGGTAGGCAGACATATGTCAGTAGAATATGGTACTGTCAAACCTCAAGTTGTGGATGAAGTAGTGGTGCCTACACAATTCAGGTAGGCAGACATATGTCAGTAGAATATGGTACTGTCAAACCTCAAGTTGTGGATGAAGTAGTGGTGCCTACACAATTCAGGTAGGCAGACATATGTCAGTAGAATATGGTACTGTCAAACCTCAAGTTGTGGATGAGTAGTGGTGCCCACACAATTCAGGTAGGCAGACATATGTCAGTAGAATATGGTACTGTCAAACCTCAAGTTGTGGATGAATTAGTGGTGCCACACATTCAGGTAGGCAGACATATGTCAGTAGGAATATGGTACTGTCAAACCTCAAGTTGTGGATAGAGTAGTGGTGCCCACACAATTCAGGTAGCAGACATATGTCAGTAGGATATGGTACTGTCAAAACCTCAAGTTGTGGATGAAGTAGTGGTGCCTACACAATTCAGGTAGGGCAGACATATGTCAGTAGATATGGTACTGTCAAACCTCAAGTTGTGGATGAAGTAGTGGTGTCTACACAATTCCGGTAGACAGACATATGTCAGTAGGACATGGTACTGTCAAACCTCAAGTTGTGGATGAAGTAGTGGTGCCTACACAATTCAGGTAGCAGACATATGTCAGTAGAATATGGTACTGTCAAACCTCAAGTTGTGGTGAATGAGTAGTGGTGCCTACACAATTCAGGTAGGCGGACATATGTCAGTAGAATATGGTACTGTCAACCTCAAGTTGTGGATGAAGTAGTGGTGCCTACACAATTCAGGTAGGCAGACATATGTCAGTAGACATATGTACTGTCAAACCTCAAGTTGTGGATTGAAGTGTGGTGCCTACACAATTCAGGTAGGCAGACATATGTCAGTAGAAATAGGGTACTGTCAAACCTCAAGTTGTGGATGAAGTAGTGGTGCCCACACAATTCAGGTAGGCAGACATATGTCAGTAGAATATGGTACTGTCAAACCTTCAAGTTGTGGATGAAGTAGTGGTGCCCACACAATTCAGGTAGGCAGACATATGTCAGTAGGACATGTACTGTCAAACCTCAAGTTGTGGATGAAGTAGTGGTGCCTACACAATTCAGGTAGGCAGACATATGTCAGTAGGATATGGTACTGTCAAACCTCAAGTTGTGGATGAAGTAGTGGTGCCTACAGAATTCAGGTAGGGCAGACTAATGTCAGTAGAATATGGTACTGTCAAACCTCAAGTTGTGGATGAAGTAGTGGTGCCTACACAATTCAGGTAGGCAACATATGTCAGTAGGACATGGTACTGTCAAACCTCAAGTTGTGGATGAAGTAGTGGTGCCTACACAATTCAGGTAGGCAGACATATGTCTAGTAGGACTATGGTACTGTCAAACCTCAAGTTGTGGATGAAGTAGTGGTGCCCACACAATTCAGGTAGGCAGACATATGTCAGTAGAATATGGTACTGTCAAACCTCAAGTTGTGGATGAAGTAGTGGTGCCTACACAATTCAGGTAGGCAGACATATGTCAGTAGGACATGGTATCTGTCAAACCTCAAGTTGTGGATGAAGTAGTGGTGCCTACACAATTCAGGTAGGCAGACATATGTCAGTAGAATATGGTACTGTCAAACCTCAAGTTGTGGATGAAGTAGTGGTGCCTACACAATTCAGGTAGGCAGACATATGTCAGTAGAATATGGTACTGTCAAACCTCAAGTTGTGGATGAAGTAGTGGTGCCTACACAATTCAGGTAGGCAGACATATGTCAGTAGGACATGGTACTGTCAAACCTCAAGTTGTGGATGAAGTAGTGGTGCCTACACAATTCAGGTAGGCAGACATATGTCAGTAGAATATGGTACTGTCAAACCTCAAGTTGTGGATGAAGTAGTGGTGCCTACACAATTCAGGTAGGCAGACATATGTCAGTAGAATATGGTACTGTCAAACCTCAAGTTGTGGATGAAGTAGTGGTGCCTACACAATTCAGGTAGGCAGACATATGTCAGTAGGACTATGTACTGTCAAACCTCAAGTTGTGGATGAAGTAGTGGTGCCTACACAATTCAGGTAGGCAGACATATGTCAGTAGGACATGGTACTGTCAAAACCTCAAGTTGTGGATGAAGTAGTGGTGCCTACACAATTCAGGTAGGCAGACATATGTCAGTAGAATATGGTACTGTCAAACCTCAAAATGTGGATGAAGTAGTGGTGCCTACACAATTCAGGTAGGCAGACATATGTCAGTAGGACATTGTACTGTCAAACCTCAAGTTGTGGATGAAGTAGTGGTGCCTACACAATTCAGGTAGGCAGACATATGTCAGTAGAAATGGTACTGTCAAACCTCAAGTTGTGGATGAAGTAGTGGTGCCTACACAATTCAGGTAGGCAGACATATGTCAGTAGGACATGGTACTGTCAAATCTCAAGTTGTGGATGAAGTAGTGGTGCCCACACAATTCAGGTAGGCAGACATATGTCAGTAGGACATGGTACTGTCAAACCTCAAGTTGTGGATGAAGTAGTGGTGCCCACACAATCAGGTAGGCAGACATATGTCAGTAGGATATGGTACTGTCAACCTCAAGTTGTGGATGAAGTAGTGGTGCCTACACAATTCAGGTAGGCAGACATATGTCAGTAGGACATGGTACTGTCAAACCTCAAGTTGTGGATGAAGTAGTGGTGCCTACACAATTCAGGTAGGCAGACATATGTTAGTAGAATATGGTACTGTTAAACCTCAAGTTGTGGATGAAGTAGTTGTGCCTACACAATTCAGGTAGGCAGACATATGTCAGTAGGACATGGTACTGTCAAACCTCAAGTTGTGGATGAAGTAGTGGTGCCTACACAATTCAGGTAGGCAGACATATGTCAGTAGGACATGGTACTGTCAAACCTCAAGTTGTGGATGAAGTAGTGGTGCCTACACAATTCAGGTAGGCAGACATATGTCAGTATCACATGGTACTGTCAAACCTCAAGTTGTGGATGAAGTAGTGGTGCCCACACAATTCAGGTAGGCAGACATATGTTAGTAGAATATGGTACTGTCAAACCTCAAGTTGTGGATGAAGTAGTGGTGCCTACACAATTCAGGTAGGCAGACATATGTCAGTAGGACATGGTACTGTCAAACCTCAAGTTGTGGATGAAGTAGTGGTGCCTACACAATTCAGGTAGGCAGACATATGTCAGTAGGACATGGTACTGTCAAACCTCAAGTTGTGGATGAAGTAGTGGTGCCTACACAATTCAGGTAGGCAGACATATGTCAGTAGGACATGGTACTGTCAAACCTCAAGTTGTGGATGAAGTAGTGGTGCCCACACAATTCAGGTAGGCAGACATATGTCAGTAGGACATGGTACTGTCAAACCTCAAGTTGTGGATGAAGTAGTGGTGCCCACACAATTCAGGTAGGCAGACATATGTCAGTAGGACATGGTACTGTCAAACCTTAAGTTGTGGATGAAGTAGTGGTGCCCACACAATTCAGGTAACCAGACATATGTCAGTAGGACATGGTACTGGTACTATCAAACCTCAAGTTGTGGATGAAGTAGTGGTGCCCACACAATTCAGGTAGACAGACATATGTCAGTAGGACATGGTACTGTCAAACCTCAAGTTGTGGATGAAGTAGTGGTGCCCACACAATTCAGGTAGGCAGACATATGTCAGTAGGACATGGTACTGTCAAACCTCAAGTTGTGGATGAAGTAGTGGTGCCCACACAATTCAGGTAGACAGACATATGTCAGTAGGACATGGTACTGTCAAACCTCAAGTTGTGGATGAAGTAGTGGTGCCCACACAATTCAGGTAGGCAGACATATGTCAGTAGAATATGGTACTGTCAAACCTCAAGTTGTGGATGAAGTAGTGGTGCCTACACAATTTAGGTAGGCAGACATATGTCAGTAGAATATGGTACTGTCAAACCTCAAGTTGTGGATGAAGTAGTGGTGGCCACACAATTCAGGTAGGCAGACATATGTCAGTAGGACATGGTACTGTCAAATCTCAAGTTGTGGATGAAGTAGTGGTGCCTACACAATTCAGGTAGGCAGACATATGTCAGTAGAATATGGTACTGTCAAACCTCAAGTTGTGGATGAAGTAGTGGTGCCCACACAATTCAGGTAGGCAGACATATGTCAGTAGAATATGGTACTGTCAAACCTCAAGTTGTGGATGAAGTAGTGGTGCCTACACAATTCAGGTAGGCAGACATATGTTAGTAGAATATGGTACTGTCAAACCTCAAGTTGTGGATGAAGTAGTGGTGCCTACACAATTCAGGTAGGCAGACATATGTCAGTAGGACATGGTATTGTCAAACCTCAAGTTGTGGATGAATTAGTGGTGCCTACACAATTCAGGTAGGCAGACATATGTCAGTAGAATATGGTACTGTCAAACCTCAAGTTGTGGATGAAGTAGTGGTGCCTACACAATTCAGGTAGGCAGACATATGTCAGTAGAATATGGTACTGTCAAACCTCAAGTTGTGGATGAAGTAGTGGTGCCTACACAATTCAGGTAGGCAGACATATGTCAGTAGGACATGGTACTGTCAAACCTCAAGCTGTGGATGAAGTAGTGGTGCCTACACAATTCAGGTAGGCAGACATATGTCAGTAGAATATGGTACTGTCAAACCTCAAGTTGTGGATGAAGTAGTGGTGCCTACACAATTCAGGTAGGCAGACGTATGTCAGTAGGACATGGTACTGTCAAACCTCAAGTTGTGGATGAAGTAGTGGTGCCTACACAATTCAGGTAGGCAGACATATGTCAGTAGAATATGGTACTGTCAAACCTCAAGTTGTGGATGAAGTAGTGGTGCCTACACAATTCAGGTAGGCAGACATATGTCAGTAGAATATGGTACTGTCAAACCTCAATTTGTGGATGAAGTAGTGGTGCCTACACAATTCAGGTAGGCAGACATATGTCAGTAGGACATGGTACTGTCAAACCTCAAGTTGTGGATGAAGTAGTGGTGCCCACACAATTCAGGTAGGCAGACATATGTCAGTAGGACATGGTACATAATGTGAGACTGCAACTCCTAATGCAGTCAGGAAAGTCAACTCTGTTGTAGGTTGTATGAAACCACCAACATTATTTGCTTGCTTTGACCTTGAGCTTAGTCCACACTGGACTGATGTTTGCTGGTCAGCCAGCTTTCCTCATTACCAGTGCCCCCCACCAGCAAGGAATCACCCCCCCCCCCCCTCGGGGTGAGGGGGGAATTTTAAGGTTTCATTTAGATTATATCAAGGTCATGTTAATACAAGAACCGATTACTTGATGTTATTTTCCCCTCCATACTTTACGGTTCTGTACTTCTCGTTCTTCTGAAATTCATTTTATAACATAAGTAGACCCACAAATCACGTTTTATGTACATCTAGACTTGTTCTAGTATGTGTTATTAATTTAGCTTCCATGTTTATGTAAACTGTGGGGAGAGGAGGGGGGATGTATATGGAGGAAACACGAAAGATGGGGAATGACATTCTGAACATATGGTGAAGGGGTGCATAGGCCAAAAAAAGGTTGAGAACCACTGCAATATGACATCAGAGGTACTTGTAATTTACATCCCCATGTCACGGACGAGATGTCAACGTTTAAATCCACCTGTATAACTATATGAAGTATTTCCTTTTTAAAATATTCCACTACTACTACTATATAAATGTTCAACTCCTATATCAATATTCCATTTCCTAGATAAATATTTCACTGATGTTCAACTAATTAATTAATTATATAAATATTCCACTGTTTATACACATTAAACAGGTGTACAAATATTCAACAACTAAATACATAATGTTGCATAAATATATTTGACTGCAGTATAAACATTTTACAGCTATATGAACTACTTTTTAAAATAAGTATTCCACTACCAATACTAAGACATGTGCCTGTAGTACATGTAAGACAACTGTAAGACAGGTGTCAATAGAACATGAAAGACAACTGTAAGACAGGTGTCAATAGAACATGAAAGACAAGTGTCAGTATAACATGTAAGACTACTGTAAGACAAGTGTCAGTATAACATGTAAGACTACTGTAAGACAAGTGTCAGTAGACCTTGTAAGACATATGTCAGTATAACATGTAAGCCTACTGTAAGACAAGTGTCAGTAGACCTTGTAAGACATATGTCAGTATAACATGTAAGCCTACTGTAAGACAAGTGTCAGTAGAACATGTAAGACTACTGTAAGACATATATCAGTAGAACATGTAAGACTACTGTAAGACAAGTGTCAGTATAACATGTAAGACTACTGTAAGACAAGTGTCAGTAGACCTTGTAAGACATATGTCAGTATAACATGTAAGCCTACTGTAAGACAAGTGTCAGTAGAACATGTAAGACTACTGTAAGACAAGTGTCAGTAGACCTTGTAAGACATATGTCAGTATAACATGTAAGCCTACTGTAAGACAAGTGTCAGTATAACATGTAAGCCTAATGTAAGACCATAGAAAATGTCTGGCTTCTGTAATTCGGTATGTTGTGAGGCAACTTGCTGACTGAATCTTTCTCTATGCTACATATCAGGGACTGATAGTGTACAACCTGATAACATATGTCTGTGTATTGTTGCAGTCCGGAGGATGATGATGATAAACACAATAATGGAGAAGAGGAGTTCCCTACTTTCGATAAGTGGTCAATGCAGTATTTAGCAGAACAAGAAAAACAAAAGAGTGAAAAAAGTGAGTCAGTCATCAGACATTGCTGTGTTATGACCAAATACAAGGGGCTTCTCATAAGTCTTTAGCCTGACCATGAAGGAGTAGGCGGAGAAAATTGAAATTTGGCACATGTATAGCTAATTCAATTTGTAATGGACATATGAATTATGAATGTCCCACCTCACTGGTTTTCCCGATATGGTGCATGGCACAACACACCCTATTAACCAGATCTGCACATACAACGGTTTGTCAGAACAGTGGAGAAATCAGACGCCAGGACTGTGATAAAATTCTTGATGTTACTGGGTAAAACACCTACAGAAATACACAGGGAGATGGGGCCAGTGTTTGAGGAAGTCTGTCCTTCGTATGCTTCTGTAAAAAATTGGTGTTTGCAGTTTAAGTGTGGCCGTTCCCAAGTTGCAGATCTGCCAAGACCAGGATGACCGTCCTCAGAGTGCAATGATGCAAATGCTGCAAAAGTGAAGAAAATCATAGACCAGGATAGGAAAATGACAATTGCAGAGATATCGAGTTCAGCAAAACTGAGTAAGAGTACAGTTTTTAGAATTTTACACAACAGACTGAACATGAGAAAAGTGTGTGCCCCGCGCCTGCTGACATGTGAAAAGAAACAAACACGGGTTGATTGCCGTGGCCAGTTGCTCAACATGTGGCGGTCGAAAAACATGTAAAAGACCATGGGAACGGTAGATGAGACTTGGATTCACCAAATCGTAAAATAAAAGCTGAAAGGAAATCGTCTTGACAATGACGAAGATGTCATACTGGCTTGTGATAACTGGTTTAGTTCGAAAAATAGGTTGTTTTATTCTGAAGGTCTTTTCAAGGTCACGCAGAGATGTAAGAAATGCATAAATGCAGGTGGTGGCTATATTGAGAAGGAATAAGCACTGTGCCAAATTTCAATTTTCTCCGCCTGCTCCTTCATGGTCAGGCTAAAAACTTATGAGAAGCCCCTTGTATCACCATACATAGTGTTATGTCCCCACTTCACTGTCCTATAGACATGTACTTTTACTGATGTCCCCACTTCACTGTCGTACAGACATGTACTTTCACTGTGTTATGTCCCTACTTCACTGTCCTACAGACATGTACTTTTACTGATGTCCCCACTTCACTGTCCTACAGACATGTACTTTCACTGTGTTATGACCATGTGTAACTAGATGTATATTGTATATGTTGTGACAGACATGTGTAACTAGATGTATATGTTGTGACAGACATGTGTAACTAGATGTATATTGTATATGTTGTGACAGACATGTATAACTAGATGTATATGTTGTGACAGACATGTGTAACTAGATGTATATTGTATATGTTGTGACAGACATGTGTAACTAGATGTATATGTTGTGACAGGCATGTGTAACTATATGTATATGTTGTGACAGACATGTGTAACTAGATGTATATTGTATATGTTGTGACAGACATGTGTAACTAGATGTATATTGTATATGTTGTGACAGACATGTGTAACTAGATGTTTATTGTATATGTTGTGACAGGCATGTGTAACTAGATGTATATTGTATATGTTGTGACAGACATGTGTAACTAGATGTATATGTTGTGACAGACATGTGTAACTAGATGTATATTGTATATGTTGTGACAGACATGTGTAACTAGATGTATATTGTATATGTTGTGACAGACATGTGTAACTAGATGTATATGTTGTGACAGACATGTGTAACTAGATGTATATGTTGTGACAGACATGTGTAACTAGATGTATATGTTGTGACAGACATGTGTAACTAGATGTATATTGTATATGTTGTGACAGACATGTGTAACTAGATGTATATGTTGTGACAGGCATGTGTAACTAGATGTATATTGTATATGTTGTGACAGACATGTGTAACTAGATGTATATTGTATATGTTGTGACAGGCATGTGTAACTAGATGTATATTGTATATGTTGTGACAGACATGTATAACTAGATGTATATTGTATATGTTGTGACAGACATGTGTAACTAGATGTATATGTTGTGACAGGCATGTGTAACTAGATGTATATGTTGTGACAGGCATGTGTAACTAGATGTATATGTTGTGACAGGCATGTGTAATTAGATGTATATTGTATATGTTGTGACAGGCATGTGTAACTAGATGTATATTTTATATGTTGTGACAGGCATGTGTAACTAGATGTATATGTTGTGACAGACATGTATAACTAGATGTATATTGTATATGTTGTGACAGACATGTGTAACTAGATGTATATTGTATATGTTGTGACAGACATGTATAACTAGATGTATATGTTGTGACAGACATGTGTAACTAGATGTATATGTTGTGACAGACATGTGTAACTAGATGTATATGTTGTGACAGGCATGTGTAACTAGATGTATATGTTGTGACAGACATGTGTAACTAGATGTATATGTTGTGACAGACATGTGTAACTAGATGTATATGTTGTGACAGGCATGTGTAACTAGATGTATATGTTGTAACAGACATGTGTAACTAGATGTATATGTTGTGACAGGCATGTGTAACTAGATGTATATGTTGTAACAGACATGTGTAACTAGATGTATATGTTGTGACAGGCATGTGTAACTATATGTATATGTTGTGACAGACATGTGTAACTAGATGTATATTGTATATGTTGTGACAGACATGTATAACTAGATGTATATGTTGTAACAGACATGTGTAACTAGATGTATATGTTGTGACAGACATGTGTAACTAGATGTATATGTTGTGACAGACATGTGTAACTAGATGTATATGTTGTGACAGACATGTGTAACTAGATGTATATGTTGTGACAGGCATGTGTAACTAGATGTATATTGTATATGTTGTGACAGACATGTGTAACTAGATGTATATGTTGTGACAGGCAAATCAAATAAAATCAAATCAACTTTATTAGGGTCACAAATTGGGCGCACAGGCCCGTCTTACATTCAGCCCTTTCAATCACTCGTCTTTCGTTCATCAAGAGCATTATACATTTACATAGGAAGAAAAATAAACATTGTGAAATGAATGTTGTAAACATAAGGCTAATTACCATGTTATGAAGCCCATCTCCCACCTATCCATACATCACCCCACCCACACAACCCCACTTACCCACACACACGCGCACCAAGGGACACATAAACACCCCCACCTACCCACACACACGCACACCAAGGGACACATACATACCCCACCAACCGACCCATCCCCCTCCCGCACATCCCCCACCCACACACACTGCCCTCACCTGATCCCCCAACCAAAACACACTCGCCACCCACAAACATTCCCCCACCAACCCACACATCCCACGCCCATCCACATCTTAACCCACACATCCTCTCCCCACCCACACCTCAAACCACCCACCCCTTAGCCACATCTCCATCGACAACATATTCCCCACCCATGCACACAATCCCCCACCAACCCACACATCGCACATTCACTCACACATCCCCAAACCATACACACACATCCCCACCAACTGACATGTCCCTACCCCCCCCCCCCACCCACACACACCTCCCTAACCACCCATACATCCCCAATCCACACACACACACCCCACCACCCACACATACAACTTCCACCCACCCACACATGCCTTAACCTAAACCCCCACCACGCAATCCCCCACCCGCACATCACATACACCCCCTACCACGCACTATTCCCAACCCACGCACCACACACACACATATCCCTCACCAACACATCCCCACTTACACACCACACACATATCCCCCACCCAGATACCACACAATATTCCCACCCACACCCACACAGATACCCTTACCCATCCACCCCACATACCCCCACTCACACACCACAAAAATCCCCCACCCACACACACATACCTCACTCACACAATATCCCCAACCAACACACCACACACCTCTCCCCACCCACACACGCATTCCCTACCCGTCCACCAAACACACTCACTCACGCATACATCCTCCACTACGCACTCACACACCCCCACCCACCCACCCCCAACCAAACATCTCTCGATCACAATACCCCTACCCACACACATCCTCCACCCACTCACACATCCCACCCCGACACATACAACTCCCTTACCCACCTACACATCCCTAAGCCACTCACACACCCCCACCCACACATTCCCCATCCACACACACATCTCCCACCCACACACCCCCGCATACTTCCCCCAACCACCACAATCTCCTACTCACCCACACATATACCCCACCCATACGCACATTCCCCGCACCCATCACACACATCCCCCACACCACACACTATCCTCCACCCATACCACCACAAACATACCCTCCACCCACACATCATTCACACATCCCCCACCAACACACCGCACACATATCTCAAACCCACACACCATACACTTCTCCCCACCCGCCCTTGCATCCCCAATCCACCCAACACAATCCCTATCCACACAACCCCGCCTCCCACACATACTTCCTCAAACCATCCACACATCTCCACCCACATAAACACACATCCCCCGCATCCGTCCCATACACATATCCTCCACCCATACACACATCCCCCACACCCATTCCAACACCCCTACTTTCACCCCCACACATCCATCCACACATCCCACCAACACCCACAAATACCACTACCCACCAAAACCCACACACTCCAACCCATCCAAACGCATACCCCCATACACACACCCCCACCCACACTTATCCCCACACTCACACACATCCTCCACATACAGTCACACTTCCTCACATCTAGACACATACAAAATGTCTCACGTTAGTATTGAAACTAGTATGAAAAAACTCCCACACTTTACTCACACACATACACTGACACTTGTCATGAGCAGTCTCATAAAAATGTTAAACATGGAGAAAAATGTGTACATAAAATGTATGTGACGTAAAAATAGTGATGCTCTCTCTCTCTCTCTCTCTCTCTCTCTCTCTCTCTCTCTCTCTCTCTCTCTCTCTCTCTCTCTCTCTCTCTCTCTCTCTCTCTCTCTCTCTCTCTCTCTCTCTCTCTCTCTCTCTCTCTCTCGCTCCCACACGCACACACATATATAGTGAACAATTATAATGAACAATTATACTGAACAGTAACGAGGTACCTACTGTGTATGTTGATGTCCAACAGAGCAGGAGCACATGGTCAGTGCCAGTACCTTGCTGCTACAGAAGAAGCTGTATATTGTATATGTTGTGTATGTTGATGTCCAACAGAGCAGGAGCACGTGGTCAGTGCCAGCACCTTGCTGCTACAGAAGAAGCTGCGCCAGAACTACGGTGCTGCCAGCTGTGGGGCTAAGGTGGTGGCCAGCAACCCTGAGGCAGAAAATGTCCAGTACCTGCTGAACCGTAACCCAGATGAATATATGATCAGTCCTTGCAAGGCAAAAAAATGGTTGGTCTTCTGTCTGTCTCACTGAATGTCTGTCTGTCTTACTGAATGTCTGATCTGTCTCACTGAATGTCTGTCTCACTGAATGTCTGTCTGTCTTACTGAATGTCTGATCTGTCTCACTGAATGTCTGTCTGTCTTCATGTCTCACTGAATGTCTCACTGAATGTCTGTCTGTCTTACTGAATGTCTGTCTGTCTCACTGAATGTCTGTCTGTCTTATTGAATGTCTGGTCTGTCTCACTGAATGTCTGCCTTTGTATGCCTCCCTGCTTGGCTGACTGCCTTATGTCCATTGTTCTGTCTTCTTCATGTTTCCTGTTGTTTACCTTTGTGTTCTATCTTTCTTGCAATCTATGTCACATCTTTGTTTTTGGTTTTTGTCTTCCTACCAGTTTCAGACACTTAGCAAACACACAAAACTTTAAATCTTCAACTCTTGTGTGATTCCAGTGTTAACGTATGGATGTGAAAGTTGGAAATCAACGGTAGCTTTAGATAAAAAATTAGACAATTTTGAGAACAAATGTCTTAGAAGACTTCTAAACATCCACTGGACAGACTTCAGAACCAATTCACAAATAAGACAAGAGACTAAACAAGATACAGTATCAAATTTCATAAGAAGACGCCGTTGGAACTACATCGGCCATGTACTCAGAATGGACAAGACAAGACTCCCCTACCAAGCCCTCATATGGTCACCGGTAAGGAAAAGAAAATGGGGAAGACCAAGAGAGACCCTGCGTAGAACCATCATTAGAGAAGGCTCATTCAATGGCCAAGTAAATATCCAATGTCTACAACAGGTAGCAGCGAACCGCCAGGCATAGAGAGACAGGATTCTGCCCTATGTGCCGCCTTAGGCTCAAGAGGAAAGACTAACTAACTAACTAACTAACCAGTTTCAGAACACCAAAGACCGTGTTTTGTGGAGAGACATGAACAGCATGCCAGCTGGCAGGGCATTTTATGATGATGATTTCTACCAGAAAGTCTATATCAGCCTTCTTGTCTGTGTTTTCTACCCATTCATGGCCATCTCTACATCTGTTTGTCTGATTGCTTCTTAATCCTTTCATCCCATGGCATAAGTTATTCTGTGTATGTGGAGTAGCCCCATACTCTGAGGCATCGGTTAGTCATATGTTGAGAAACCTCGTGCTCCTGTATATGTGGAGGAACCCTATGCTCTGAGGCATCAGCTGGTCAGTATATGTGGAGTATCCCCATAAACCGAAGCATCAGTCAGTATATGTGGAGGAAACCCATGAACAGAGGCATCAGTTAGTTGGTATATGTGGAGGAAACCCATGAACTGAGGCATCAGTTAGTTTGTATATGTGGAGGAAACCCATGAACTGAGGCATCAGTTAGTTTGTATATGTGGAGGAAACCCATGAACTGAGGCATCAGTTAGTTTGTATATGTGGAGGAAACCCATGAACTAAGGCATCAGTTAGTTGATATATGTGGAGGAAACCCATGAACTGAGGCATCAGTTAGTTGGTATATGTGGAGGAAACCCATGAACTGAGGCATCAGTTAGTTGGTATATGTGGAGGACACCCATGAACTGAGGCATCAGTTAGTTGGTATATGTGGAGGAAACCCATGAACTGAGGCATCAGTTAGTTTGTATATGTGGAGGAAACCCATGAACTGAGGCATCAGTTTGTATATGTGGAGGAAACCAATGAACTGAGGCATCAGTTAGTTGGTATATGTGGAGGAAACCCATGAACTGAGGCATCAGTTAGTTGGTGTATGTGGAGGAAACCCATGAACTGAGGCATCAGTTAGTTGGTATATGTGGAGGAAACCCATGAACTGAGGCATCAGTTAGTTGGTATATGTGGAGGAAACCCATGAACTGAGGCATCAGTTAGTTGGTATATGTGGAGGAAACCCATGAACTGAAGCAACAGATGGTATATGTGGAGGACACCCATGAACTGAGGCATCAGTTAGTTGGTATATGTGGAGGAAATCCATGAACTGAGGCATCAGTTAGTTTGTATATGTGGAGGAAACCCATGAACTGAAGCAACAGATAATATATGTGGAGGACACCCATGAACTGAAGCAACAGTTAGTTGGTATATGTGGAGGAAACCCATGAACTGAGGCATCAGTTAGTTGGTATATGTGGAGGAAACCCATGAACTGAGGCATCAGTTAGTTTGTATATGTGGAGGAAACCCATGAACTGAGGCATCAGTTAGTTTGTATATGTGGAGGAAACCCATGAACTGTGGCATCAGTTAGTTGGTATATGTGGAGGAAACCCATGAACTGAGGCATCAGTTAGTTTGTATATGTGGAGGAAACCCATGAACTGAGGCATCAGTTAGTTTGTATATGTGGAGGAAACCCATGAACTGAGGCATCAGTTAGTTGGTATATGTGGAGGAAACTCATGAACTGAGGCATCAGTTAGTTTGTATATGTGGAGGAAACCCATGAACTGAAGCAACAGATGGTATATGTGGAGGAAACCCATGAACTGAAGCAACAGATGGTATATGTGGAGGACTCCCATGAACTGATGCATCAGTTAGTTTATATATGTGGAGGAAACCCATGAACTGAGGCATCAGTTAGTTGGTATATGTGGAGGAAACCCATGAACTGAGGCATCAGTTAGTTTGTATATGTGGAGGAAACCCATGAACTGAAGCAACAGATGGTATATGTGGAGGACACCCATGAACTGAAGCAACAGTTAGTTGGTATATGTGGAGGAAACCCATGAACTGAGGCATCAGTTAGTTGGTATATGTGGAGGAAACCCATGAACTGAGGCATCAGTTAGTTGGTATATGTGGAGGAAACCCATGAACTGAGGCATCAGTTAGTTTGTATATGTGGAGGACACCCATGAACTGAGGCATCAGTTAGTTGGTATATGTGGAGGAAACCCATGAACTGAGGCATCAGTTAGTTGGTATATGTGGAGGAAACCCATGAACTGAGGCATCAGTTAGTTTGTATATGTGGAGGAAACCCATGAACTGAAGCAACAGATGGTATATGTGGAGGACACCCATGAACTGAAGCAACAGTTAGTTGGTATATGTGGAGGAAACCCATGAACTGAGGCATCAGTTAGTTGGTATATGTGGAGGAAACCCATGAACTGAGGCATCAGTTAGTTGGTATATGTGGAGGAAACCCATGAACTGAGGCATCAGTTAGTTTGTATATGTGGAGGACACCCATGAACTGAGGCATCAGTTAGTTGGTATATGTGGAGGAAACCCATGAACTGAGGCATCAGTTAGTTGGTATATGTGGAGGAAACCCATGAACTGAGGCATCAGTTAGTTTGTATATGTGGAGGAAACCCATGAACTGAGGCATCAGTTAGTTGGTATATGTGGAGGAAACCCATGAACTGAGGCATCAGTTAGTTGGTATATGTGGAGGAAACCCATGAACTGAGGCATCAGTTAGTTGGTATATGTGGAGGAAACCCATGAACTGAGGCATCAGTTAGTTGGTGTATGTGGAGGAAACCCATGAACTGAGGCATCAGTTAGTTGGTGTATGTGGAGGAAACCCATGAACTGAGGCATCAGTTAGTTGGTGTATGTGGAGGAAACCCATGAACTGAGGCATCAGTTAGTTTGTATATGTGGAGGAAACCCATGAACTGAGGCATCAGTTAGTTTGTATATGTGGAGGAAACCCATGAACTGAGGCATCAGTTAGTTGGTATATGTGGAGGAAACCCATGAACTGAGGCATCAGTTAGTTGGTATATGTGGAGGAAACCCATGAACTGAGGCATCAGTTAGTTTGTATATGTGAAGGAAACCCATGAACTGAGACATCAGTTAGTTGGTATATGTGGAGGAAACCCATGAACTGAGGCATCAGTTAGTTGGTATATGTGGAGGAAACCCATGAACTGAGGCATCAGTTAGTTGGTATATGTGGAGGAAACCCATGAACTGAGGCATCAGTTAGTTTGTATATGTGGAGGAAACCCATGAACTGAGGCAACAGATGGTATATGTGGAGGAAACCCATGAACTGAGGCATCAGTTAGTTGGTATATGTGGAGGAAACCCATGAACTGAGGCATCAGTTAGTTGGTATATGTGGAGGACACCCATGAACTGAAGCAACAGTTAGTTGGTATATGTGGAGGAAACCCATGAACTGAGGCATCAGTTAGTTGGTATATGTGGAGGAAACCCATGAACTGAGGCATCAGTTAGTTGGTATATGTGGAGGAAACCCATGAACTGAGGCATCAGTTAGTTGGTGTATGTGGAGGAAACCCATGAACTGAGGCATCAGTTAGTTGGTATATGTGGAGGAAAACCCATGAACTGAAGCAACAGATGGTATATGTGGAGACAACCCATGAACTGAAGCAACAGATGGTAATATGTGGAGGAAATCCTTGAAACGGGGCATCAGTTAGTTGGTATATGTGGAGGAAACCCATGAACTGAGGCATCAGTTAGTTGGTATATGTGGAGGAAACCCATGAACTGAGGCATCAGTTAGTTGGTATATGTGGAGGAAACCCATGAACTGAGGCATCAGTTAGTTGGTATATGTGGAGGAAACCCATGAACTGAGGCATCAGTTAGTTTGTATATGTGGAGGAAACCCATGAACTGAGGCAACAGATGGTATATGTGGAGGAAACCCATGAACTGAGGCATCAGTTAGTTGGTATATGTGGAGGAAACCCATGAACTGAGGCATCAGTTAGTTGGTATATGTGGAGGACACCCATGAACTGAAGCAACAGTTAGTTGTATATGTGGAGGAAAACCCATGAACTGAGGCATCAGTATAGTTGGTATATGTGGAGGAAACCCATGAACTGAGGCATCAGTTAGTTGGTGTATGGGAGGAAACCCATGAACTGAGGCATCAGTTAGTTGGTATATGTGGAGGAAACCCATGAACTGAAGCAACAGATGGTATATGTGGAGGACACCCATGAACTGAAGCAACAGATGGTATATGTGGAGGAAATCCTTGAAACAGGGCATCAGTTAGTTGGTATATGTGGAGGAAACCCATGAACTGAGGCATCAGTTAGTTGGTATATGTGGAGGAAACCCATGAACTGAGGCATCAGTTAGTTGGTATATGTGGAGGAAACCCATGAACTGAGGCATCAGTTAGTTGTTATATGTGGGAGGAAACCCATGAACTGAGGCATCAGTTAGTTGGTATATGTGGAGGAAACCCATGAACTGAGGCATCAGTTAGTTGGTATATGTGGAGGAAACCCATGAACTGAGGCATCAGTTAGTTGGTATATGTGGAGGAAACCCATGAACTGAAGCATCAGTTAGTTGTTATATGTGGAGGAAACCCATGAACTGAAGCATCAGTTAGTTTGTATATGTGGAGGAAACCCATGAACTGAGGCATCAGTTAGTTGTTATATGTGGAGGAAACCCATGAACTGAGGCATCAGTTAGTTGGTATATGTGGAGGAAACCCATGAACTGAGGCATCAGTTAGATGGTATATGTGGAGGAAACCCATGAACTGAGGCATCAGTTAGTTGGTATATGTGGAGGAAACCCATGAACTGAGGCATCAGTTAGTTGGTATATGTGGAGGAAACCCATGAACTGAGGCATCAGTTAGTTGGTATATGTGGAGGAAACCCATGAACTGAGCATCAGTTAGTTGGTATATGTGGAGGAAACCCATGAACTGAGGCATCAGTTAGTTGGTATATGTGGAGGAAACCCATGAACTGAGGCATCAGTTAGTTGGTATATGTGGAGGAAACCCATGAACTGAGGCATCAGTTAGTTGGTATATGTGGAGGAAACCCATGAACTGAGGCATCAGTTAGTTGGTATATGTGGAGGAAACCCATGAACTGAGGCATCAGTTAGTTGGTATATGTGGAGGAAACCCATGAACTGAGGCATCAGTTAGTTGGTATATGTGGAGGAAACCCATGAACTGAGGCATCAGTTAGTTGGTATATGTGGAGGAAACCCATGAACTGAGGCATCAGTTAGTTGGTATATGTGGAGGAAACCCATGAACTGAGGCATCAGTTAGTTGGTATATGTGGAGGAAACCCATGAACTGAGGCATCAGTTAGTTGGTATATGTGGAGGAAACCCATGAACTGAAGCATCAGTTAGTTGGTATATGTGGAGGAAACCCATGAACTGAAGCAACAGATGGTATATGTGGAGGACACCCATGAACTGAGTCATCAGTTAGTTGGTATATGTGGAGGAAATCCATGAACTGAGACATCAGTTAGTTTGTATATGTGGAGGAAACCCATGAACTGAAGCAACAGATGGTATATGTGGAGGACACCCATGAACTGAAGCAACAGTTAGTTGGTATATGTGGAGGAAACCCATGAACTGAGGCATCAGTTAGTTGGTATATGTGGAGGAAACCCATGAACTGAGGCATCAGTTAGTTTGTATATGTGGAGGAAACCCATGAACTGAGGCATCAGTTAGTTTGTATATGTGGAGGAAACCCATGAACTGAGGCATCAGTTAGTTGGTATATGTGGAGGAAACCCATGAACTGAGGCAATCAGTTAGTTGTATATGTGGAGGAAACCCATGAACTGAGGCATCAGTTAGTTTGTATATGTGGAGGAAACCGATGAACTGAGGCATCAGTTAGTTGGTATATGTGGAGGAAACCTATGAACTGAGGCATCAGTTAGTTTGTATATGTGGAGGAAACCCATGAACTGAAGGCAACAGTAGTGGTATATGTGGAGGAAACCCATGACTGAAGGCACAGTTAGTTGGTATATGTGGAGGAAACCCATGAACTGAGGCATCAGTTAGTTGGTAGTATGTGGAGGAAACCCATGAACTGAGGCATCAGTTAGTTGGTATATGTGGAGGAAACCCATGAACTGAGGCATCAGTTAGTTTGTATATGTGGAGGAAACCCATGAACTGAAGCAATCAGTAGTTGGTATATGTGGAGGACACCCATGAACTGAAGCAATCAGTTAGTTGGTATATGTGGAGGAAATCCCTATGAAACGGAGGCATCAGTTAGTTGGTATATGTGGAGGAAACCCATGAACTGAGGCATCAGTTAGTTGGTATATGTGGAGGAAACCCATGAACTGAGGCATCAGTTAGTTGGTATATGTGGAGGAAACCCATGAACTGAGGCATCAGTTAGTTGGTATATGTGGAGGAAACCCATGAACTGAGGCATCAGTTAGTTGGTATATGTGGAGGAAACCCATGAACTGAGGCATCAGTTAGTTGGTATATGTGGAGGAAACCCATGAACTGAGGCATCAGTTAGTTGGTATATGTGGAGGAAACCCATGAACTGAGGCATCAGTTAGTTTGTATATGTGGAGGACACCCATGAACTGAAGCAACAGTTAGTTGGTATATGTGGAGGAAACCCATGAACTGAGGCATCAGTTAGTTGGTATATGTGGAGGAAACCCATGAACTGAGGCATCAGTTAGTTTGTATATGTGGAGGAAACCCATGAACTGAGGCATCAGTTAGTTGGTATATGTGGAGGAAACCCATGAACTGAGGCATCAGTTAGTTGGTATATGTGGAGGAAACCCATGAACTGAGGCATCAGTTAGTTGGTATATGTGGAGGAAACCCATGAACTGAGGCATCAGTTAGTTGGTGTATGTGGAGGAAACCCATGACTGAGGCATCAGTTAGTTGGTGTATGTGGAGGAAACCCATGAACTGAGGCATCAGTTAGTTGGTAGTATGTGGAGGAAACCCATGAACTGAGGCATCAGTTAGTTTGTATATGTGGAGGAAACCCATGAACTGAGGCAATCAGTTAGTTTGTATATGTGGAGGAAACCCATGAACTGAGGCATCAGTTAGTTGGTATATGTGGAGGAAACCCATGAACTGAGGCATCAGTTAGTTGGTATATTGTGGAGGAAACCCTTGAACTGAGGCATCAGTTAGTTTGTATATGTGAAGGAAACCCATGAACTGAGACATCAGTTAGTTGGTATATGTGGAGGAAAACCCATGAACTGAGCATCAGTTAGTTGGTATATGTGGAGGAACCCATGAACTGAGGCATCAGTTAGTTGGTATATTGGAGGAAACCCATGACACTGAGGCATCAGTTAGTTTGTATATGTGGAGGAGACCCATGAACTGAGGCAACAGATGGTATATGTGGAGGAAACCCATGAACTGAGGCATCAGTTAGTTGGTATATGTGGAGGAAAACCCATGAACTGAGGCATCATTAGTTGGTATATGTGGAGGACACCCATGAACTGGAAAGCAACAGTTAGTTGGTATATGTGGAGGAAGACCCTATGAACTGAGGCATCAGTTAGTTGGTATATGTGGAGGAAACCCATGAACTGAGGCATCAGTTAGTTGGTATATGTGGATGAAACCCATGGAACTGAGCATCAGTTTAGTTGGTGTATGTGGAGGAAAACCCATGAACTGAGGCATCAGTTTAGTTGGTATATGTGGAGGAAACCCATGAACTGAGCAACAGAGTGGTATATGTGGAGGACACCCATGAACTGAAGCAACAGATGGTATATGTGGAGGAAATCCATTGAACGGGGCATCAGTTAGTTGGTATATGTGGAGGAGAAACCCATGAACTGAGGCATCAGTTAGTTGGTATATGTGGAGGAAACCCATGAACTTAGGCATCAGTTAGTTGGTATATGTGGAGGAACCCATGAACTGAGGCATCAGTTAGTTGTATATGTGGAGGAAACCCATGAAATGAGGCATCAGTTAGTTTGTATATTGTGGAGGAAACGCCATGAACTGAGGCAACAGATGGTATATGTGGAGGAAACCCATGAACTGAGGCATCAGTTAGTTGGTATATGTGGAGGAAAAACCCATGAACTGAGGCATCAGTTAGTTGGTATATGTGGAGGACACCCATGAACTGAAGCAACATTTAGTTGGTATTGTGGAGGAAACCCATGAACTGAGGCATCAGTAGTTGGTATATGTGGAGGAAACCCATGAACTGAGGCATCAGTTAGTTGGTGTATGTGGAGGAAACCCATGAACTGAGCATCAGTTAGTTGGTATATGTGGAGGAAACCCATGAACTGAAGCAACAGATGGTATATGTGGAGGACACCCATGAACTGAAGCAACAGATGGTATATGTGGAGGAATCCTTGAAACAGGGCATCAGTTAGTTGGTATATGTGGAGGAAACCCATGAACTGAGGCATCAGTTAGTTGGTATATGTGGAGGAAACCCATGAACTGAGCATCAGTTAGTTGGTATATGTGGAGGAAACCCATGAACTGAGGCATCAGTAGTTGTATATGTGGAGGAAACCCATGAACTGAGGCAGCAGTTAGTTGGTATATGTGGAGGAAACCCATGAACTGAGGCATCAGTTAGTTGGTATATGTGGAAGGAAACCCCATGAACTGTAGGCATCAGTAGTTGGTATATGTGGAGGAAACCCATGAAACTGAAGCATCAGTTAGTTGTTATATGTGGAGGAAACCCATGAACTGAAGCATCAGTTAGTTTGTATATGTGGAGGAAACCCATGAACTGAGGCATCAGTTAGTTGTTATATGTGGAGGAAACCCATGAACTGAGGCATCAGTTAGTTGGTATATGTGGAGGGAAACCCATGAACTGAGGCATCAGTTAGATGGTATATGTGGAGGAAACCCATGAACTGAGGCATCAGTTAGTTGGTATATGTGGAGGAAACCCATGAACTGAGGCATCAGTTAGTTGGTATATGTGGAGGAAACCCATGAACTGAGGCATCAGTTAGTTGGTATAATGTGGAGGAAACCCATGAACTGAGCATCAGTTAGTTGGTATATGTGGAGGAAACCCATGAACTGAGGCATCAGTTAGTTGGTATATGTGGAGGAAACCCATGAACTGAGGCATCAGTTAGTTGGTATATGTGGAGGAAACCCATGAACTGAGGCATCAGTTAGTTGGTGTATGTGGAGGAAACCCATGAACTGAGGCATCAGTTAGTTGGTATATGTGGAGGAAACCCATGAACTGAGGCATCAGTTAGTTGGTATATGTGGAGGAAACCCATGAACTGAGGCATCAGTTAGTTGTTATATGTGGAGGAAACCCATGAACTGAGGCATCAGTTAGTTGGTATATGTGGAGGAAACCCATGAACTGAGGCATCAGTTAGTTGGTATATGTGGAGGAAACCCATGAACTGAGGCATCAGTTAGTTGGTATATGTGGAGGAAACCCATGAACTGAGGCATCAGTTAGTTGGTATATGTGGAGGAAACCCATGAACTGAAGCATCAGTTAGTTGGTATATGTGGAGGAAACCCATGAACTGAAGCAACAGATGGTATATGTGGAGGACACCCATGAACTGAGTCATCAGTTAGTTGGTATATGTGGAGGGAAATCCATGAACTGAGACACATCAGTTAGTTTGTATATGTGGAGGAAACCCATGAACTGAAGCAACAGATGGTATAATGTGGAGGACACCCATGAACTGAAGCAACAGTTAGTTTGTATATGTGGAGGAAACCCATGAACTGAGGCATCAGTTAGTTGGTATATGTGGAGGAAAACCCATGAACTGAGGCTCAGTTAGTTTTGTAATATGTGGAGGGAAAACCCATGAACTGAGGCATCAGTTATTTGTATATGTGGAGGAAACCCATGAACTGAGGCATCAGTTAGTTGGTATATGTGGAGGAACCCATGAACTGAGGCATCAGTTAGTTTGTATATGTGGGGAAACCCATGAACTGAGGCATCAGTTTAGTTTGGTATATGTGGAGGAAACCGATGACTGAGGCATCAGTTAGTTGGTATAGGTGGAGGAAACCTATGAACTGAGGCATCAGTTAGTTTGTATATGTGGAGGAAAACCCATGAACTGAAGCACAGATGGTATATGTGGAGGAAACCCATGAACTGAAGCAACAGATGGTATATGTGGAGGACTCCCATGAACTGAGCATCAGTTAGTTGGTATATGTGGAGGAAACCCATGAACTGAGGCATCAAGTTAGTTGGTATATGTGGAGGAACCCATGAACTGAGGCATCAGTTAGTTTGTATATGTGGAGGAAACCCATGAACTGAAGCAACAGATGGTATATGTGGAGGACACCCATGAACTGAAGCAACCAGTTAGTTGGTATATGTGGAGGAAATCCTTGAAACGGGGCATCAGTTAGTTGGTATATGTGGAGGAAACCCCATGAACTGAGGCATCAGTTAGTTGGTATATGTGGAGGAAACCCATGAACTGAGGCATCAGTTAGTTGGTATATGTGGAGGAAACCCATGAACTGAGGCATCAGTTAGTTGTTATATGTGGAGGAAAACCCATGAACTGAGGCATCAGTTAGTTGGTATATGTGGAGGAAACCCATGAACTGAGGCATCAGTTAGTTGGTATATGTGGAGGAAACCCATGAACTGAGGCATCAGTTAGTTGGTATATGTGGAGGAAACCCATGAACTGAGGCATCAGTTAGTTGTTATATGTGGAGGAAACCCATGAACTGAAGCATCAGTTAGTTTGTATATGTGGAGGAAACCCATGAACTGAGGCATCAGTTAGTTGGTATATGTGGAGGAAACCCATGAACTGAGGCATCAGTTAGTTGTTATATGTGGAGGAAACCCATGAACTGAGGCATCAGTTAGTTGGTATATGTGGAGGAAACCCATGAACTGAGGCATCAGTTAGTTGGTTATATGTGGAGGAAACCCATGAACTGAGGCATCAGTTAGTTGGTATATGTTGGAGGAAACCCATGAACTGAGGCATCAGTTAGTTGGTATATGTGGAGGAAACCCATGAACTGAGGCATCAGTTAGTTGGTATATGTGGAGGAAACCCATGAACTGAGGCATCAGTTAGTTGGTATATGTGGAGGAAACCCATGAACTGAAGCATCAGTTAGTTTGTATATGTGGAGGAAACCCATGATCTGAGGCATCAGTTAGTTGGTATATGTGGAGGAAACCCATGAACTGAAGCATCAGTTAGTTTGTATATGTGGAGGAAACCCATGAACTGAGGCATCAGTTAGTTGGTGTATGTGGAGGAAACCCATGAACTGAGGCATCAGTTAGTTTGTATATGTGGAGGAAACCCATGAACTGAGGCATCAGTTAGTTGGTATATGTGGAGGAAACCCATGAACTGAGGCATCAGTTAGTTGGTATATGTGGAGGAAACCCATGAACTGAGGCATCAGTTAGTTGTTATATATGTGGAGGAAACTCATGAACTGAGGCATCAGTTAGTTGGTATATGTGGAGGAAACCCATGAACTGAGGCATCAGTTAGTTGGTATATGTGGAGGAAACCCATGAACTGAGGCATCAGTTAGTTGGTATATGTGGAGGAAACCCATGAACTGAAGCAACAGATGGTATATGTGGAGGAAACCCATGAACTGAGGCATCAGTTAGTTGGTATATGTGGAGGAAACCCATGAACTGAGGCATCAGTTAGTTTGTATATGTGGAGGAAATCTTTGAAACGGGGCATCAGTTAGTTGGTATATGTGGAGGAAATCCTTGAAACGGGGCATCAGTTAGTTGGTATATGTGGATGAAATCCTTGAAACGGGGCATCAGTTAGTTGGTATATGTGGAGGAAATCCTTGAAACTGGGCATCAGTTAGTTGGTATATGTGGAGGAAATCCTTGAAATGGGGCATCAGTTAGTTGGTATATGTGGAGGAAATCCTTGAAACGGGGCATCAGTTAGTTGGTATATGTGGAGGAAACCCATGAACTGAGGCATCAGTTAGTTGGTATATGTGGAGGAAATCCTTGAAATGGTGCATCAGTTAGTTGGTATATGTGGAGGAAACCCATGAACTGAGGCATCAGTTAGTTGGTATATGTGGAGGAAACCCATGAACTGAGACATCAGTTAGTTGGTATATGTGGAGGAAACCCATGAACTGAGGCATCAGTTAGTTGGTATATGTGGAGGAAACCCATGAACTGAGGCATCAGTTAGTTGGTATATGTGGAGGAAACCCATGAACTGAGGCATCAGTTAGTTGGTATATGTGGAGGAAACCCATGAACTGAGGCATCAGTTAGTTGGTATATGTGGAGGAAACCCATGAACTGAGGCATCAGTTAGTTTGTATATGTGGAGGAAACCCATGAACTGAGGCATCAGTTAGTTGGTATATGTGGAGGAAACCCATGAACTGAGGCAACAGATGGTATATGTGGAGGAAACCCATGAACTGAGGCATCAGTTAGTTGGTATATGTGGAGGAAACCCATGAACTGAGGCATCAGTTAGTTGGTATATGTGGAGGACACCCATGAACTGAAGCAACAGTTAGTTGGTATATGTGGAGGAAACCCATGAACTGAGGCATCAGTTAGTTGGTATATGTGGAGGAAACCCATGAACTGAGGCATCAGTTAGTTGGTATATGTGGAGGAACCCATGAACTGAGGCATCAGTTAGTTGGTGTATGTGGAGGAAACCCATGAACTGAGGCATCAGTTAGTTGGTATATGTGGAGGAAACCCATGAACTGAAGCAACAGATGGTATATGTGGAGGACACCCATGAACTGAAGCAACAGTTAGTTGGTATATGTGGAGGAAATCCTTGAAACGGGGCATCAGTTAGTTGGTATATGTGGAGGAAACCCATGAACTGAGGCATCAGTTAGTTGGTATATGTGGAGGAAACCCATGAACTGAGGCATCAGTTAGTTGGTATATGTGGAGGAAACCCATGAACTGAGGCATCAGTTAGTTGTTATATGTGGAGGAAACCCATGAACTGAGGCATCAGTTAGTTGGTATATGTGGAGGAAACCCATGAACTGAGGCATCAGTTAGTTGGTATATGTGGAGGAAACCCATGAACTGAGGCATCAGTTAGTTGGTATATGTGGAGGAAACCCATGAACTGAGGCATCAGTTAGTTGTTATATGTGGAGGAAACCCATGAACTGAAGCATCAGTTAGTTTGTATATGTGGAGGAAACCCATGAACTGAGGCATCAGTTAGTTGGTATATGTGGAGGAAACCCATGAACTGAGGCATCAGTTAGTTGTTATATGTGGAGGAAAACCCATGAACTGAGGCATCAGTTAGTTGGTATATGTGGAGGAAACCCATGAACTGAGGCATCAGTTAGTTGGTATATGTGGAGGAAACCCATGAACTGAGGCATCAGTTAGTTGGTATATGTGGAGGAAACCCATGAACTGAGGCATCAGTTAGTTGGTATATGTGGAGGAAAACCCATGAACTGAGGCATCAGTTAGTTGGTATATGTGAGGAAACCCATGAACTGAGGCATCAGTTTAGTTGGTATATGTGGAGGAAACCATGAACTGAGCATCAGTTAGTTTGTATATGTGGAGGAAACCCATGATCTGAGGCATCAGTTAGTTGGTATATGTGGAGGAAACCCATGAACTGAAGCATCAGTTAGTTTGTATATGTGGAGGAAACCCATGAACTGAGGCATCAGTTAGTTGGTGTATGTGGAGGAAACCCATGAACTGAGGCATCAGTTAGTTTGTATATGTGGAGGAAACCCATGAACTGAGGCATCAGTTAGTTGGTATATGTGGAGGAAACCCATGAACTGAGGCATCAGTTAGTTGGTATATGTGGAGGAAACCCATGAACTGAGGCATCAGTTATTTGTTATATATGTGGAGGAAACCCATGAACTGAGGCATCAGTTAGTTGGTATATGTGGAGGAAACCCATGAACTGAGGCATCAGTTAGTTGGTATATGTGGAGGAAACCCATGAACTGAGGCATCAGTTAGTTGGTATATGTGGAGGAAACCCATGAACTGAAGCAACAGATGGTATATGTGGAGGAAACCCATGAACTGAGGCATCAGTTAGTTGGTATATGTGGAGGAAACCCATGAACTGAGGCATCAGTTAGTTTGTATATGTGGAGGAAATCTTTGAAACGGGGCATCAGTTAGTTGGTATATGTGGAGGAAATCCTTGAAACGGGGCATCAGTTAGTTGGTATATGTGGAGGAAATCCTTGAAACGGGGCATCAGTTAGTTGGTATATGTGGAGGAAATCCTTGAAACTGGGCATCAGTTAGTTGGTATATGTGGAGGAAATCCTTGAAATGGGGCATCAGTTAGTTGGTATATGTGGAGGAAATCCTTGAAACGGGGCATCAGTTAGTTGGTATATGTGGAGGAAACCCATGAACTGAGGCATCAGTTAGTTGGTATATGTGGAGGAAATCCTTGAAATGGTGCATCAGTTAGTTGGTATATGTGGAGGAAATCCTTGAAACGGGGCATCAGTTAGTTGGTATATGTGGAGGAAATCCTTGAAACGGGGCATCAGTTAGTTGGTATATGTGGAGGAAATCCTTGAAACGGGGCATCAGTTAGTTGGTATATGTGGAGTAAATCCTTGAAACGGGGCATCAGTTAGTTGGTATATGTGGAGGAAATCCTTGAAACGGGGCATCAGTTAGTTGGTATATGTGGAGGAAATCCTTGAAACGGGGCATCAGGTAGTTGGTATATGTGGAGGAAATCCTTGAAACGGGGCATCAGGTAGTTGGTATATGTGGAGGAAATCCTTGAAACGGGGCATCAGTTAGTTGGTATATGTGGAGGAAATCCTTGAAACGGGGCATCAGGTAGTTGGTATATGTGGAGGAAATCCTTGAAACGGGGCATCAGTTGGTATATGTGGAGGAAACCCATGAACCGCGGTTTCAGTTAGTCAGTATATGTGGAGTAACCCCATGAACTGAGGCATCAGGTAGTTGGTATATGTGGAGGAAACCCATGTTTCAAGGCTGTTCAGTACCAGAGCACTCCTGCTTGAGATTGCTTGAGCTAGCCATTTTAGTAACATTTTCTTAATTGCTTTTTAATTATGCATAGTTGGATACCTCTTGAAAAAACAAATCCAACGGAACCTTATTCAAGTCTGTAGATCAGTTATAAGCTGAGATACTAATGTTTGTGTGTCAGTTTATCATTTAATATGAACATAGAGGAAAATACTATTTGAGAACGTGGACAAAGTGTGACCTACACACTCAAATCGTTGTTGTTAACACATACGCTGAAGGGAGATAAAAAAAACTGCCGATGTTTCCTAAGGGGAAGATAACTGCTGCCGATTTTTATATATAGACTCACGAAGTTGCGTTGAAAAGTTACCCAAACATAAACGATCCCGACCATGTAGCGTGATAAAAAATTACATGTAAATACTACAATGGATGTTGAATGCAAACATGCATTCATTGGCATTCAGATCACTGTGAATATGCCATAATATTATTAAATAGTCATCGCTGAAGTATGACAAGGAAACGGATATTTCCCACCTTTAAAATATCACATTATAGAACATGATCGTCATCATTTTAGTTTGGGATGTTCCATTTGACTTCAATAGTTAAAAATTACACAATATACATAAAAATGGATGCTAAATCTAATAATACATACCTGAACAACCAAAGACATCTACATAAAATATAATTTGCGGGTCTGCTTATGTTTTTAAAAGACACTGTATCCCTGTGTAGGAAACAAATTCCAGAAGCGCGAGATGTACAGAATGTAAAGCATAGAGGGAAAAACTATATAAAGTAATTGGTCAGTATTTTAACGCGATCTTGAAATAATCAGGGAATTTAACATCATGAGTATGCCGAATCTCCTCAGATCGGAGACACAAAAAATATGTTGCCGAAAATAACCGTTAATGTATTTCGGTTTAATTTGGTGATACTGAATCGTAGTAGCTAGCTTGAGCCTGCACACAAACACATGAATAATAATACATTCAGGAAGTACGAGTCACTGGTGGGAGTGTACAGGCACATGGCCATGTTGTTGAACAAGGAATATCTCGCATTTGTGTTAACTGTTTTGTGATGAAAATGTGTGCTGACAATTCCCACAAGATGGAACAAGATGTTGCACTCGATGATTGGGAGAAACATGAATTGTGATTATTCTGATGACCTCAGATGGGATCTGAAGATCACTTCAGTGGTTGTACATGTGATTACGATAATGATCACATCAGTTCTAGTCTTTCACCTGGTTCTTTAGGGGTTCAGTCTACAGTACAGGGATGTAGACAAGGGATTACCCCAGGTAATGTGTGCAGTGAGTTTGATACAGACTGGTCACTCCTCAAATATCTGCAGACCTACATCCATCATAGACAAGATTTATGGCACTGACAGAACATTCCAGAATTGTTATATTCCGAAATTTAGGCCATTGCAGGTTTGGAACTTGTTCTTGACTTTGATTTGTGACATAATTTGTCTGAGCAGACATATGAACAGGCTGAGCAAATGACAAGTAAACAGCCAACCAGCCACTATGTCATGTATTTGATAACTGTAACAGTATTAGAGATGACAGCATTCATCAGGCTACACCTAAACATGGGGCAAAATGTCAGTCAAGCACGTAACGAGGATGACAGCCAGTCAAGCATGTTATGAGGATGGTGGTCAGTCAAATACGTTACGAGGATGACAGTCAGTCAAGCATATTATGAGGATGACGGTCAGTCAAGCACGTTACGAGGATGTCTGGTCAATCAAGCATGTTTCGAGGATGTCTGGTCCAGCTGGTCCAAACAGTGTGTTTCAAACTGCAAGCTGTCACATGGTAATGGGGAGTGATTGCTGTCACACTTCTGGGCCATTTCTTCATCTTGTTGACAAGGATTGTCATGCACTGCATGATTAGATGCCCTTACAGCACTTAAGTTGAAACGAGCGTATGATTCCCAATACAACTGCAAGAGCTGGAAAGCAATGACCTTGTGGTTTCTGAGGCGAATGTTGTAAATATCTGACACTGCTAGACAAATTAACAATGACTGTTTTTAAGAGGCTAATGAAAGTAGAATTGTATATACATCTGGCAGATAAAGACAGTTTTACTTACTCGTATAATGATAAAAGAAACATTGGAAAACATAGTGATTGGAAAACATAGTGATTGGAAAACATAGTGATGACCGGAAACATTAACAGTAGAAGAGGCCGAGGGGCAGACCAAGAGAAATGATATTGGATGGCCTCAGAAGGTGGTGTGGTAGAATATCATCAATAGAACACCAAGGACTGAGATCTGTGGACTTTCATGTATGTCTTCACCATATAGCAGGGTTGTTGATGCTCAAGTTTGTGGGGCTGAGATCTGTGGACTTTCATGTATGTCTTCACCATATAGTTTGTGGGGCTGAGATCTGTGGACTTTCATGTATGTCTTCACCATATAGTTTGTGGGGCTGAGATCTGTGGACTTTCATGTATGTCTTCACCATATAGTTTGTGGGGCTGAGATCTGTGGACTTTCATGTATGCCTTCACCATATAGTTTGTGGGGCTGAGATCTGTGGACTTTCATGTATGTCTTCACCATATAGTTTGTGGGGCTGAGATCTGTGTACTTTCATGTATGTCTTCACCATATAGTTTGTGGGGCTGAGATCTGTGGACTTTCATGTATGTCTTCACCATATAGTTTGTGGGGCTGAGATCTGTGGACTTTCATGTATGCCTTCACCATATAGTTTGTGGGGCTGAGTTCTGTGTACTTTCATGTATGTCTTCACCATATAGCTTGTGGGGCTGAGATCTGTGGACTTTCATGTATGTCTTCACCATATAGTTTGTGGGGCTGAGATCTGTGTACTTTCATGTATGTCTTCACCATATAGCAGGGTTGTTGATGCTCAAGTTTGTGGGGCTGAGATCTGTGGACTTTCATGTATGCCTTCACCATATAGTTTGTGGGGCTGAGTTCTGTGGACTTTCATGTATGTCTTCACCATATAGTTTGTGGGGCTGAGATCTGTGGACTTTCATGTATGTCTTCACCATATAGTTTGTGGGGCTGAGTTCTGTGGACTTTCATGTATGTCTTCACCATATAGTTTGTGGGGCTGAGTTCTGTGGACTTTCATGTATGCCTTCACCATATAGTTTGTGGGGCTGAGTTCTGTGGACTTTCATGTATGTCTTCACCATATAGTTTGTGGGGCTGAGATCTGTGGACTTTCATGTATGTCTTCACCATATAGTTTGTGGGGCTGAGATCTGTGGACTTTCATGTATGTCTTCACCATATAGTTTGTGGGGCTGAGATCTGTGTACTTTCATGTATGTCTTCACCATATAGTTTGTGGGGCTGAGATCTGTGGACTTTCATGTATGTCTTCACCATATAGTTTGTGGGGCTGAGATCTGTGGACTTTCATGTATGCCTTCACCATATAGCTTGTGGGGCTGAGATCTGTGGACTTTCATGTATGCCTTCACCATATAGCAGGGTTGTTGATGCTCAAGTTTGTGGGGCTGAGATCTGTGGACTTTCATGTATGTCTTCACCATATAGTTTGTGGGGCTGAGATCTGTGGACTTTCATGTATGCCTTCACCATATAGTTTGTGGGGCTGAGATCTGTGGACTTTCATGTATGTCTTCACCATATAGTTTGTGGGGCTGAGATCTGTGGACTTTCATGTATGCCTTCACCATATAGCAGGGTTGTTGATGCTCAAGTTTGTGGGCTGAGATCTGTGGACTTTCATGTATGTCTTCACCATATAGTTTGTGGGGCTGAGATCTGTGGACTTTCATGTATGTCTTCACCATATAGTTTGTGGGGCTGAGATCTGTGGACTTTCATGTATGTCTTCACCATATAGTTTGTGGGGCTGAGATCTGTGGACTTTCATGTATGCCTTCACCTTATAGCAGGGTTGTTGATGCTCAAGTTTGTGGGGCTGAGATCTGTGGACTTTCATGTATGTCTTCACCATATAGTTTGTGGGGCTGAGATCTGTGTACTTTCATGTATGTCTTCACCATATAGTTTGTGGGGCTGAGTTCTGTGGACTTTCATGTATGCCTTCACCATATAGTTTGTGGGGCTGAGATCTGTGTACTTTCATGTATGTCTTCACCATATAGCTTGTGGGGCTGAGATCTGTGTACTTTCATGTATGTCTTCACCATATAGTTTGTGGGGCTGAGATCTGTGTACTTTCATGTATGTCTTCACCATATAGTTTGTGGGGCTGAGATCTGTGTACTTTCATGTATGTCTTCACCATATAGCTTGTGGGGCTGAGTTCTGTGTACTTTCATGTATGTCTTCACCATATAGTTTGTGGGGCTGAGATCTGTGTACTTTCATGTATGTCTTCACCATATAGCTTGTGGGGCTGAGATCTGTGTACTTTCATGTATGCCTTCACCATATAGTTTGTGGGGCTGAGTTCTGTGGACTTTCATGTATGTCTTCACCATATAGTTTGTGGGGCTGAGATCTGTGTACTTTCATGTATGTCTTCACCATATAGCTTGTGGGGCTGAGATCTGTGTACTTTCATGTATGTCTTCACCATATAGTTTGTGGGGCTGAGATCTGTGTACTTTCATGTATGTCTTCACCATATAGTTTGTGGGGCTGAGTTCTGTGGACTTTCATGTATGCCTTCACCATATAGTTTGTGGGGCTGAGATCTGTGTACTTTCATGTATGTCTTCACCATATAGCTTGTGGGGCTGAGTTCTGTGGACTTTCATGTATGTCTTCACCATATAGTTTGTGGGGCTGAGATCTGTGGACTTTCATGTATGTCTTCACCATATAGTTTGTGGGGCTGAGTTCTGTGGACTTTCATGTATGTCTTCACCATATAGCTTGTGGGGCTGAGTTCTGTGGACTTTCATGTATGTCTTCACCATATAGTTTGTGGGGCTGAGATCTGTGGACTTTCATGTATGCCTTCACCATATAGCAGGGTTGTTGATGCTCAAGTTTGTGGGGCTGAGATCTGTGTACTTTCATGTATGCCTTCACCATATAGTTTGTGGGGCTGAGATCTGTGGACTTTCATGTATGTCTTCACCATATAGTTTGTGGGGCTGAGATCTGTGTACTTTCATGTATGCCTTCACCATATAGTTTGTGGGGCTGAGATCTGTGGACTTTCATGTATGTCTTCACCATATAGTTTGTGGGGCTGAGATCTGTGTACTTTCATGTATGCCTTCACCATATAGTTTGTGGGGCTGAGATCTGTGGACTTTCATGTATGTCTTCACCATATAGTTTGTGGGGCTGAGATCTGTGTACTTTCATGTATGCCTTCACCATATAGTTTGTGGGGCTGAGATCTGTGTACTTTCATGTATGCCTTCACCATATAGTTTGTGGGGCTGAGATCTGTGTACTTTCATGTATGCCTTCACCATATAGTTTGTGGGGCTGAGATCTGTGTACTTTCATGTATGCCTTCACCATATAGTTTGTGGGGCTGAGTTCTGTGGACTTTCATGTATGCCTTCACCATATAGTTTGTGGGGCTGAGATCTGTGTACTTTCATGTATGTCTTCACCATATAGCTTGTGGGGCTGAGTTCTGTGGACTTTCATGTATGTCTTCACCATATAGCAGGGTTGTTGATGCTCAAGTTTGTGGGGCTGAGATCTGTGTACTTTCATGTATGTCTTCACCATATAGTTTGTGGGGCTGAGATCTGTGTACTTTCATGTATGTCTTCACCATATAGCAGGGTTGTTGATGCTCAAGTTTGTGGGGCTGAGATCTGTGTACTTTCATGTATGTCTTCACCATATAGCTTGTGGGGCTGAGATCTGTGGACTTTCATGTATGTCTTCACCATATAGTTTGTGGGGCTGAGATCTGTGGACTTTCATGTATGTCTTCACCATATAGCTTGTGGGGCTGAGATCTGTGGACTTTCATGTATGTCTTCACCATATAGTTTGTGGGGCTGAGATCTGTGGACTTTCATGTATGCCTTCACCATATAGCAGGGTTGTTGATGCTCAAGTTTGTGGGGCTGAGATCTGTGGACTTTCATGTATGTCTTCACCATATAGTTTGTGGGGCTGAGATCTGTGGACTTTCATGTATGCCTTCACCATATAGTTTGTGGGGCTGAGATCTGTGGACTTTCATGTATGTCTTCACCATATAGTTTGTGGGGCTGAGATCTGTGGACTTTCATGTATGTCTTCACCATATAGTTTGTGGGGCTGAGATCTGTGGACTTTCATGTATGCCTTCACCATATAGTTTGTGGGGCTGAGATCTGTGGACTTTCATGTATGTCTTCACCATATAGTTTGTGGGGCTGAGATCTGTGGACTTTCATGTATGTCTTCACCATATAGCAGGGTTGTTGATGCTCAAGTTTGTGGGGCTGAGATCTGTGGACTTTCATGTATGCCTTCACCATATAGTTTGTGGGGCTGAGATCTGTGGACTTTCATGTATGTCTTCACCATATAGTTTGTGGGGCTGAGATCTGTGGACTTTCATGTATGCCTTCACCATATAGTTTGTGGGGCTGAGATCTGTGTACTTTCATGTATGTCTTCACCATATAGTTTGTGGGGCTGAGATCTGTGTACTTTCATGTATGTCTTCACCATATAGTTTGTGGGGCTGAGATCTGTGTACTTTCATGTATGTCTTCACCATATAGCTTGTGGGGCTGAGTTCTGTGGACTTTCATGTATGTCTTCACCATATAGCAGGGTTGTTGATGCTCAAGTTTGTGGGGCTGAGTTCTGTGTACTTTCATGTATGTCTTCACCATATAGTTTGTGGGGCTGAGATCTGTGGACTTTCATGTATGTCTTCACCATATAGTTTGTGGGGCTGAGATCTGTGTACTTTCATGTATGTCTTCACCATATAGCTTGTGGGGCTGAGATCTGTGGACTTTCATGTATGTCTTCACCATATAGTTTGTGGGGCTGAGATCTGTGGACTTTCATGTATGTCTTCACCATATAGTTTGTGGGGCTGAGATCTGTGTACTTTCATGTATGTCTTCACCATATAGCTTGTGGGGCTGAGATCTGTGGACTTTCATGTATGTCTTCACCATATAGTTTGTGGGGCTGAGATCTGTGTACTTTCATGTATGTCTTCACCATATAGTTTGTGGGGCTGAGATCTGTGTACTTTCATGTATGCCTTCACCATATAGTTTGTGGGGCTGAGATCTGTGTACTTTCATGTATGCCTTCACCATATAGTTTGTGGGGCTGAGTTCTGTGGACTTTCATGTATGCCTTCACCATATAGTTTGTGGGGCTGAGATCTGTGTACTTTCATGTATGTCTTCACCATATAGCTTGTGGGGCTGAGTTCTGTGGACTTTCATGTATGCCTTCACCATATAGCAGGGTTGTTGATGCTCAAGTTTGTGGGGCTGAGATCTGTGTACTTTCATGTATGTCTTCACCATATAGTTTGTGGGGCTGAGATCTGTGTACTTTCATGTATGTCTTCACCATATAGTTTGTGGGGCTGAGATCTGTGGACTTTCATGTATGTCTTCACCATATAGTTTGTGGGGCTGAGATCTGTGGACTTTCATGTATGCCTTCACCATATAGCAGGGTTGTTGATGCTCAAGTTTGTGGGGCTGAGATCTGTGTACTTTCATGTATGTCTTCACCATATAGTTTGTGGGGCTGAGATCTGTGGACTTTCATGTATGCCTTCACCATATAGTTTGTGGGGCTGAGATCTGTGGACTTTCATGTATGCCTTCACCATATAGTTTGTGGGGCTGAGATCTGTGGACTTTCATGTATGCCTTCACCATATAGTTTGTGGGGCTGAGATCTGTGGACTTTCATGTATGTCTTCACCATATAGTTTGTGGGGCTGAGATCTGTGGACTTTCATGTATGCCTTCACCATATAGCTTGTGGGGCTGAGATCTGTGGACTTTCTTGTATGCCTTCACCATATAGCAGGGTTGTTGATGCTCAAGTTTGTGGGGCTGAGATCTGTGGACTTTCATGTATGTCTTCACCATATAGTTTGTGGGGCTGAGATCTGTGTACTTTCATGTATGCCTTCACCATATAGTTTGTGGGGCTGAGATCTGTGTACTTTCATGTATGCCTTCACCATATAGTTTGTGGGGCTGAGATCTGTGGACTTTCATGTATGTCTTCACCATATAGTTTGTGGGGCTGAGATCTGTGTACTTTCATGTATGCCTTCACCATATAGCTTGTGGGGCTGAAATCTGTGTACTTTCATGTATGTCTTCACCATATAGCTTGTGGGGCTGAGATCTGTGTACTTTCATGTATGTCTTCACCATATAGCTTGTGGGGCTGAGATCTGTGTACTTTCATGTATGTCTTCACCATATAGCTTGTGGGGCTGAGATCTGTGGACTTTCATGTATGCCTTCACCATATAGCTTGTGGGGCTGAGATCTGTGGACTTTCATGTATGCCTTCACCATATAGCTTGTGGGGCTGAGATCTGTGGACTTTCATGTATGCCTTCACCATATAGCTTGTGGGGCTGAGATCTGTGGACTTTCATGTATGCCTTCACCATATAGTTTGTGGGGCTGAGATCTGTGGACTTTCATGTATGTCTTCACCATATAGTTTGTGGGGCTGAGATCTGTGTACTTTCATGTATGCCTTCACCATATAGTTTGTGGGGCTGAGATCTGTGGACTTTCATGTATGTCTTCACCATATAGTTTGTGGGGCTGAGATCTGTGTACTTTCATGTATGCCTTCACCATATAGTTTGTGGGGCTGAGATCTGTGGACTTTCATGTATGTCTTCACCATATAGTTTGTGGGGCTGAGATCTGTGGACTTTCATGTATGCCTTCACCATATAGCAGGGTTGTTGATGCTCAAGTTTGTGGGGCTGAGATCTGTGGACTTTCATGTATGTCTTCACCATATAGTTTGTGGGGCTGAGATCTGTGTACTTTCATGTATGTCTTCACCATATAGTTTGTGGGGCTGAGATCTGTGGACTTTCATGTATGTCTTCACCATATAGTTTGTGGGGCTGAGATCTGTGGACTTTCATGTATGCCTTCACCATATAGTTTGTGGGGCTGAGATCTGTGTACTTTCATGTATGTCTTCACCATATAGTTTGTGGGGCTGAGATCTGTGGACTTTCATGTATGTCTTCACCATATAGTTTGTGGGGCTGAGATCTGTGTACTTTCATGTATGTCTTCACCATATAGCTTGTGGGGCTGAGTTCTGTGTACTTTCATGTATGTCTTCACCATATAGCTTGTGGGGCTGAGATCTGTGTACTTTCATGTATGCCTTCACCATATAGTTTGTGGGGCTGAGATCTGTGGACTTTCATGTATGTCTTCACCATATAGTTTGTGGGGCTGAGATCTGTGTACTTTCATGTATGCCTTCACCATATAGTTTGTGGGGCTGAGATCTGTGGACTTTCATGTATGTCTTCACCATATAGTTTGTGGGGCTGAGATCTGTGGACTTTCATGTATGCCTTCACCATATAGCAGGGTTGTTGATGCTCAAGTTTGTGGGGCTGAGATCTGTGGACTTTCATGTATGTCTTCACCATATAGTTTGTGGGGCTGAGATCTGTGGACTTTCATGTATGTCTTCACCTTATAGCAGGGTTGTTGATGCTCAAGTTTGTGGGGCTGAGATCTGTGGACTTTCATGTATGTCTTCACCTTATAGTTTGTGGGGCTGAGATCTGTGGACTTTCATGTATGTCTTCACCTTATAGTTTGTGGGGCTGAGATCTGTGGACTTTCATGTATGTCTTCACCATATAGTTTGTGGGGCTGAGATCTGTGGACTTTCATGTATGTCTTCACCATATAGCTTGTGGGGCTGAGATCTGTGGACTTTCATGTATGTCTTCACCATATAGTTTGTGGGGCTGAGATCTGTGGACTTTCATGTATGTCTTCACCATATAGCTTGTGGGGCTGAGATCTGTGGACTTTCATGTATGTCTTCACCATATAGTTTGTGGGGCTGAGATCTGTGGACTTTCATGTATGTCTTCACCTTATAGCAGGGTTGTTGATGCTCAAGTTTGTGGGGCTGAGATCTGTGGACTTTCATGTATGCCTTCACCATATAGTTTGTGGGGCTGAGATCTGTGGACTTTCATGTATGTCTTCACCATATAGTTTGTGGGGCTGAGATCTGTGTACTTTCATGTATGCCTTCACCATATAGTTTGTGGGGCTGAGATCTGTGGACTTTCATGTATGTCTTCACCTTATAGTTTGTGGGGCTGAGATCTGTGTACTTTCATGTATGCCTTCACCATATAGTTTGTGGGGCTGAGATCTGTGTACTTTCATGTATGTCTTCACCATATAGTTTGTGGGGCTGAGATCTGTGTACTTTCATGTATGCCTTCACCATATAGTTTGTGGGGCTGAGATCTGTGGACTTTCATGTATGCCTTCACCATATAGTTTGTGGGGCTGAGATCTGTGGACTTTCATGTATGCCTTCACCATATAGTTTGTGGGGCTGAGATCTGTGTACTTTCATGTATGTCTTCACCATATAGTTTGTGGGGCTGAGATCTGTGGACTTTCATGTATGTCTTCACCATATAGTTTGTGGGGCTGAGATCTGTGGACTTTCATGTATGTCTTCACCATATAGTTTGTGGGGCTGAGATCTGTGTACTTTCATGTATGCCTTCACCATATAGTTTGTGGGGCTGAGATCTGTGTACTTTCATGTATGCCTTCACCATATAGTTTGTGGGGCTGAGATCTGTGTACTTTCATGTATGCCTTCACCATATAGTTTGTGGGGCTGAGATCTGTGGACTTTCATGTATGCCTTCACCATATAGTTTGTGGGGCTGAGATCTGTGTACTTTCATGTATGCCTCTGTCTCTTATACACATCTGGCTGAGATCTGTGTACTTTCATGTATGTCTTCACCATATAGTTTGTGGGGCTGAGATCTGTGGACTTTCATGTATGCCTTCACCATATAGTTTGTGGGGCTGAGATCTGTGGACTTTCATGTATGTCTTCACCATATAGTTTGTGGGGCTGAGATCTGTGGACTTTCATGTATGTCTTCACCATATAGTTTGTGGGGCTGAGATCTGTGGACTTTCATGTATGTCTTCACCTTATAGCAGGGTTGTTGATGCTCAAGTTTGTGGGGCTGAGATCTGTGGACTTTCATGTATGCCTTCACCATATAGTTTGTGGGGCTGAGATCTGTGGACTTTCATGTATGTCTTCACCATATAGTTTGTGGGGCTGAGATCTGTGGACTTTCATGTATGCCTTCACCATATAGTTTGTGGGGCTGAGATCTGTGGACTTTCATGTATGTCTTCACCATATAGTTTGTGGGGCTGAGATCTGTGGACTTTCATGTATGCCTTCACCATATAGTTTGTGGGGCTGAGATCTGTGGACTTTCATGTATGCCTTCACCATATAGTTTGTGGGGCTGAGATCTGTGGACTTTCATGTATGCCTTCACCATATAGTTTGTGGGGCTGAGATCTGTGGACTTTCATGTATGCCTTCACCATATAGTTTGTGGGGCTGAGATCTGTGGACTTTCATGTATGCCTTCACCATATAGTTTGTGGGGCTGAGATCTGTGGACTTTCATGTATGCCTTCACCTTATAGCAGGGTTGTTGATGCTCAAGTTTGTGGGGCTGAGATCTGTGGACTTTCATGTATGTCTTCACCATATAGTTTGTGGGGCTGAGATCTGTGTACTTTCATGTATGTCTTCACCATATAGCTTGTGGGGCTGAGATCTGTGTACTTTCATGTATGTCTTCACCATATAGTTTGTGGGGCTGAGATCTGTGTACTTTCATGTATGCCTTCACCATATAGCTTGTGGGGCTGAGATCTGTGTACTTTCATGTATGTCTTCACCATATAGCTTGTGGGGCTGAGATCTGTGTACTTTCATGTATGTCTTCACCATATAGCTTGTGGGGCTGAGATCTGTGGACTTTCATGTATGTCTTCACCATATAGTTTGTGGGGCTGAGATCTGTGGACTTTCATGTATGTCTTCACCATATAGTTTGTGGGGCTGAGTTCTGTGTACTTTCATGTATGTCTTCACCATATAGTTTGTGGGGCTGAGATCTGTGTACTTTCATGTATGTCTTCACCATATAGTTTGTGGGGCTGAGATCTGTGGACTTTCATGTATGTCTTCACCATATAGCTTGTGGGGCTGAGATCTGTGGACTTTCATGTATGTCTTCACCATATAGTTTGTGGGGCTGAGATCTGTGGACTTTCATGTATGTCTTCACCATATAGTTTGTGGGGCTGAGATCTGTGTACTTTCATGTATGTCTTCACCATATAGTTTGTGGGGCTGAGATCTGTGTACTTTCATGTATGTCTTCACCATATAGTTTGTGGGGCTGAGATCTGTGGACTTTCATGTATGTCTTCACCATATAGCTTGTGGGGCTGAGATCTGTGGACTTTCATGTATGTCTTCACCATATAGTTTGTGGGGCTGAGATCTGTGTACTTTCATGTATGTCTTCACCATATAGTTTGTGGGGCTGAGTTCTGTGTACTTTCATGTATGCCTTCACCATATAGTTTGTGGGGCTGAGATCTGTGGACTTTCATGTATGTCTTCACCATATAGCAGGGTTGTTGATGCTCATGTTTGTGGGGCTGAGATCTGTGGACTTTCATGTATGTCTTCACCATATAGTTTGTGGGGCTGAGATCTGTGTACTTTCATGTATGCCTTCACCATATAGTTTGTGGGGCTGAGATCTGTGTACTTTCATGTATGTCTTCACCATATAGCTTGTGGGGCTGAGTTCTGTGGACTTTCATGTATGCCTTCACCATATAGCTTGTGGGGCTGAGATCTGTGTACTTTCATGTATGTCTTCACCATATAGCTTGTGGGGCTGAGATCTGTGGACTTTCATGTATGCCTTCACCATATAGTTTGTGGGGCTGAGATCTGTGTACTTTCATGTATGTCTTCACCATATAGTTTGTGGGGCTGAGATCTGTGGACTTTCATGTATGTCTTCACCATATAGCTTGTGGGGCTGAGATCTGTGTACTTTCATGTATGTCTTCACCATATAGTTTGTGGGGCTGAGATCTGTGGACTTTCATGTATGTCTTCACCATATAGCTTGTGGGGCTGAGATCTGTGTACTTTCATGTATGTCTTCACCATATAGCTTGTGGGGCTGAGATCTGTGTACTTTCATGTATGTCTTCACCATATAGCTTGTGGGGCTGAGATCTGTGTACTTTCATGTATGTCTTCACCATATAGCTTGTGGGGCTGAGATCTGTGTACTTTCATGTATGTCTTCACCATATAGTTTGTGGGGCTGAGATCTGTGGACTTTCATGTATGTCTTCACCATATAGCTTGTGGGGCTGAGATCTGTGTACTTTCATGTATGTCTTCACCATATAGCTTGTGGGGCTGAGATCTGTGGACTTTCATGTATGCCTTCACCATATAGCAGGGTTGTTGATGCTCAAGTTTGTGGGGCTGAGATCTGTGGACTTTCATGTATGCCTTCACCATATAGTTTGTGGGGCTGAGATCTGTGGACTTTCATGTATGCCTTCACCATATAGTTTGTGGGGCTGAGATCTGTGGACTTTCATGTATGCCTTCACCATATAGTTTGTGGGGCTGAGATCTGTGGACTTTCATGTATGTCTTCACCATATAGTTTGTGGGGCTGAGATCTGTGGACTTTCATGTATGCCTTCACCATATAGTTTGTGGGGCTGAGTTCTGTGGACTTTCATGTATGCCTTCACCATATAGCAGGGCTGTTGATGCTCAAGTTTGTGGGGCTGAGATCTGTGGACTTTCATGTATGCCTTCACCATATAGTTTGTGGGGCTGAGATCTGTGGACTTTCATGTATGCCTTCACCATATAGTTTGTGGGGCTGAGATCTGTGGACTTTCATGTATGCCTTCACCATATAGTTTGTGGGGCTGAGATCTGTGGACTTTCATGTATGCCTTCACCATATAGTTTGTGGGGCTGAGATCTGTGGACTTTCATGTATGCCTTCACCATATAGTTTGTGGGGCTGAGATCTGTGGACTTTCATGTATGCCTTCACCATATAGCTTGTGGGGCTGAGATCTGTGGACTTTCATGTATGCCTTCACCATATAGTTTGTGGGGCTGAGATCTGTGGACTTTCATGTATGCCTTCACCATATAGCTTGTGGGGCTGAGATCTGTGGACTTTCATGTATGCCTTCACCATATAGTTTGTGGGGCTGAGATCTGTGGACTTTCATGTATGCCTTCACCATATAGTTTGTGGGGCTGAGATCTGTGGACTTTCATGTATGCCTTCACCATATAGTTTGTGGGGCTGAGATCTGTGGACTTTCATGTATGTCTTCACCATATAGTTTGTGGGGCTGAGATCTGTGTACTTTCATGTATGTCTTCACCATATAGTTTGTGGGGCTGAGATCTGTGGACTTTCATGTATGTCTTCACCTTATAGTTTGTGGGGCTGAGATCTGTGGACTTTCATGTATGTCTTCACCATATAGTTTGTGGGGCTGAGATCTGTGGACTTTCATGTATGCCTTCACCATATAGTTTGTGGGGCTGAGATCTGTGGACTTTCATGTATGCCTTCACCATATAGTTTGTGGGGCTGAGATCTGTGGACTTTCATGTATGCCTTCACCATATAGTTTGTGGGGCTGAGATCTGTGGACTTTCATGTATGCCTTCACCATATAGCTTGTGGGGCTGAGATCTGTGGACTTTCATGTATGCCTTCACCATATAGTTTGTGGGGCTGAGATCTGTGGACTTTCATGTATGCCTTCACCATATAGTTTGTGGGGCTGAGATCTGTGGACTTTCATGTATGCCTTCACCATATAGTTTGTGGGGCTGAGATCTGTGGACTTTCATGTATGTCTTCACCATATAGCTTGTGGGGCTGAGATCTGTGGACTTTCATGTATGTCTTCACCATATAGTTTGTGGGGCTGAGATCTGTGGACTTTCATGTATGCCTTCACCATATAGTTTGTGGGGCTGAGATCTGTGGACTTTCATGTATGCCTTCACCATATAGTTTGTGGGGCTGAGATCTGTGGACTTTCATGTATGCCTTCACCATATAGTTTGTGGGGCTGAGATCTGTGGACTTTCATGTATGCCTTCACCATATAGCTTGTGGGGCTGAGATCTGTGGACTTTCATGTATGCCTTCACCATATAGTTTGTGGGGCTGAGATCTGTGGACTTTCATGTATGCCTTCACCATATAGCTTGTGGGGCTGAGATCTGTGGACTTTCATGTATGCCTTCACCATATAGTTTGTGGGGCTGAGATCTGTGGACTTTCATGTATGCCTTCACCATATAGTTTGTGGGGCTGAGATCTGTGGACTTTCATGTATGCCTTCACCATATAGTTTGTGGGGCTGAGATCTGTGGACTTTCATGTATGTCTTCACCATATAGTTTGTGGGGCTGAGATCTGTGTACTTTCATGTATGTCTTCACCATATAGTTTGTGGGGCTGAGATCTGTGGACTTTCATGTATGTCTTCACCTTATAGTTTGTGGGGCTGAGATCTGTGGACTTTCATGTATGTCTTCACCATATAGTTTGTGGGGCTGAGATCTGTGGACTTTCATGTATGCCTTCACCATATAGTTTGTGGGGCTGAGATCTGTGGACTTTCATGTATGCCTTCACCATATAGTTTGTGGGGCTGAG